>PVKA01023488.1:0-35566 GCA_004027165.1 Ctenomys sociabilis
AGCTATAAAAAAACCTGTAAATATAATATCATGTATGCACCTTGTACAATACCAAAACGTTATGAAAACGGTTTGCAATGTTTTAATTCATCGACTCTGTATGGTTAAGGTGTTTTGAAACTGTCTGATTGACATTTGTATTTTAATAAAATAAAAATAAATGGAAAAAAATTTATTCTGTATGGGAAATTTGACTTTCTCCCCCACTGATTTATTTATTTATTTATTTATTTGTGAATGCATGCACACCAGTATGAATTCATGGAAATTTTATTTATATGTTAGATTATAATCATTTTCTTTTTCCTTTCTTGTTCTTTCCTTCCTTTGTTCCTTTTTTCTCCTTCCTTCTTTCCTCCTGTCTTTCTTTTTCATTCTTTTCTACTAAAAAGTTTACACCTTTGAGTTCTTTCAGTTGTCCCCATCAGTGTAATTTAATTCCTGCACTGATGCTTATAAATTATTTATGATAATTATGTTTATTACTAGTATGGAGAGCCCTTAGGAAATCACTACTTCTCAGAGACGTTTTCCAATGATAGCTGGTTTTTGGATTTTTGAGCCTGTTACAAAAACTTACCTCTTCTATTTATTGGGGATGAAAAATTTCTGCCTATTTGGCCCAGGCCCTGGTTCTTTGGCACTGGCCTATAGTATTACTTATGACCCTCAAGTAATCTCAGTCTTGCCATAGAATGAGGAAGAGCTGTTTAGAATAATTAAATCACCTTGGCTAATGTAGTACAATTTGCAATTTAAAAAAGCATCAGTCACAGCCTAGAAAATGACAAACTATGATAACTATTATGTGTCACCTTTAACCATATGAACAAGATTTGTAGTCATATAACAAACTATGAAACAAACCAGAGAATTGTATATAGCAAATATCCCTTCAGTATGGCAATGTTACTCTCAGGGGAGAAAATTTGAAAGGGACCAGGGATAGGGGAGCAGAGAAACAGAGGGAGAAAAATGGATTAGAAGCAAGGCTGGAGGACAGAGAAAAATTACACAATCTTTGGGAACTGGTGAAGAAAGGAGGGAAAGAAAGAAAGAAAAACAGAAATGAGAACCGAACAAAACAATAACAAAACTAGAATCAATATTTGTATGTATAAAAACAAGAACAAATAGTCAAAAACAAAGAAATTTAAAAACTAAAATGTAAAGATAAAGAAGCAAATGAAGGGAAAAATACAGAAAAAAGAAGTACGCTTCCAGGCATACCTCTGCTGTCACTGGTAAACGGAGAGGGCAGACATAGCCCACATCTGTGTTGATTCATCGCAGCCGTCTAGCAGTGGAATTACGGTGCTGGTAGATAACCCCAGAAAATATGGGCCTTTAGTTCCACTGAAGGGACTAAAGGTTCCTTCAGGTTTCTGGCTGTGAGGTTGAGGCCCGAGTTGTTCACCTTGTAGCGCTCAGCATACTTCCTGTGGGCTTGAACTCGGGCCCCTTGCCTCCTGCTGGCTTGAACTTGGCTCGGCCTCACCCCAATGCTGAGACCTGTTAGATGGTGACAGCCCACTGCTGCTCTATTCCACTGGTGCCTTCCTCCGTGGAGGTCACTGGGAGCTGTTGGGCCACCAGTAGCCCCATACACCTATAGGTTCAACTGCCCATTACATGCCATGTGCCAGGGTTCAGGGAGAAGTCTGCACACCACTCGCCTTTTCTGTATTGTGGTCCCTTCTTTTTACTTTCCTAATGGACTCCAATTCTTGCTTCAAATCCTTGAGGGGCCCCCGAGACCTGCTTTGCTCTTGTCCCCACCTTGCTCTATTCCAGCACCTGGATTCCAAACCTTGCAGAGGCTGCGTCTCTGCTGTTCAGCACTCCACTGTCTTCCCCCATCATTTTACTGTTCTGTGTTCAGGCACTTTTACATTTTCTGGCACTATACGGTACTCCACTTGTATTAGTTACATCTTCTGCCCTAGTGTGAGAATCAGTCATTTCTCTAAGGAACATTGTTCATTTTACTGAAGAAAAGATTCAGAAACCAAAATCAGGGACCAGCTTGGTTTGTTACAAAGGTCCCTTTACCTAGTGGTCCACACTGGGACCTAAGAATGACAACTTTCTTCCAAAGATCTTTACAAGGAAATGCGTACATGTACACACTAATCTATATATAAATAGTATTAGCGGCTCATTATTTATACAATGATGATAATATACGCTTTTATATGTTATGCAGACCCTGAGTCATACCAATGTATCCTTTTCCCATCAATTACAACACGGGACATTTTAGTGTCTTCCCCTTATCTTTTACCAATATTCTCATAGCAAAAAACCTGCTTCCCACCACTTTATCACCCATTTGGTTACTTGTCCAGTTTCCATATAGCGTATATGCACATAGTGATTTCAGAATCATCGCCCAAACTACTATGGAAAGCAACTCTATCAGCTACAGTACAGCACTTAGGTACACACAGCTCTTTTAACCTTTGTGGTCTTACACACTCTACTTATTTCCAAAGTTACTTCACCTTTAGTCTCCCACTGCCTTCAGTGAAGTTGTTTCATACACTGATAAGATGTAGATTTATTTCTACAATCTGAATTCTATTCTTGGACCTTCCAACTTCATATATACACTGGGGATTGAACCCAGGGCTGTCACATTGTTCTACATCCCCAGTACTTGTTTAATTTTCAAATTGGGCCCTATGAAGTTGCTAAGTGGCCCAGGCTGGGCTCAAACATGCAATCCTCCTGCCTTGGCCTCTCAGCTAATTTTTAAAAAATTGCATAAACTCTGTTTAAAATTTGTCTTCCTCCTTTGTGGTATATTGATGGAGACCACTATGAAGTGGCTCTGAGCAGGTTTGATACTAACCAAATGGTTTTGCATGCTTACTTGCGAGTCTGCCAAGACCTAGGCCCCATGTCTGGAGATGGTATCCTATACAGTAGAGGAAGTCCCAGCACTTCAAAAGACAAGATGAGGCCACAGCTGAGGACACCTGGCTCCAACCTCAGTTTACTAGATGAAGAATGCAGCTCAAGGCATCTCACTCCTGGGTAGAGACCGAGCTAACACAGTTCTCCTAACGTAACATAATGCATTACTTGCACAAGTTCTTGAATGGACTTCCAAGGTTCAAGGTCCTTGAATAACCCTGCAGAGTCCTAACTTTCTATAGTATTCACCTCCTTTGCTTGATAACAAAATAAATATGGGTCAGCCAGAGAAGATCTTTTTCTTAGCCCCCAGAGAATCTCAAATCATTAGAGGGTTTTGAACCTCTTGGAGCCCTTAAATCATTCCATTTGTCTCATCTATTTAAGCCTTCTCCTTCCACTCACTGGGGAGATTTCAGACCTGATCATTCTGCAATAACTAAGGGATAATATTAGCTCAGTAGTATATGCATAACAGGTCCACTGGCCTAAAACATAACTGCATTTCACCTGCTCACCTCTCCTCCATCACCTGGCAACCACCATATTTGCTATCTTAGTTTTACTTTTCTGAAAGTTGTACATTCAAAATCATACAATATGTGACTTTGTTCAGACTGACTTCCTTAACTTAGGAATATAGATCTATGCTTCTGCTTCCTGGTAATTGTTTCATTCATCTGACTATGAGCTTCTTGGAGGTGGGGAACATTTGTGTTTTCACCACCAATGTAACCACAGCATCTAGGTTAAGGACTTACACATAGTAGGTCCTTAATAAATATTTGGTGAACAAATTAAAAGCCTTCAAAATTAGAAACATATTCTTAAGGTGCTGGAGGCATTATATATATGTCTTATACCTGCCTCAGGAAGTCCAAAGTGGAACGCTTCTCTTAATTTAACACTGGCAGATTGGGATGGACAATGGTGTTCCATAATAGTACAAATTCTGCACCAAACTCACCTTCCTTCCAGTGCAGAAGACTTCCTTTGCTGGCATCATAAACTTTACATATTTGCCAGTATTAAAATTTGTTTAGAACCAAATGCTTAAGAATTCTAAAAGTAAACAATATAATTTTAATTTAGAAAAGACTCCTACCAAGTTTCTTCTCTCTCATAATAATATGGCTATCCACTGCCAGAGCAGGTAAAAGGTGAATGAAAATATTTTTGTAGACTTCAGCGTGTTTCTGACATAGTATATTACAAATATCAATCACTGCAGTTTTTTTCAATAATCCTCATTAGACCAATAATCGATTTTCTTACCTTTATTATACTGCTGCACCTATAGAATCCTCACACTATAGCATAGTATTAAAATTTTTTTTATGGCCTTAGCAAATTTGCATCAGTTTTTGCTTAAAATTTAAGGACATATTTGTACTTGGTGGTAAAATTAGCCAGGAAAGCTTATTAAAACCAAATGCAAATATAGAATATAATCAGTATTTTCAAAATGAGCTTCATCTGCACTTCATAAGATTTGTTTTTTCTTGGCCTTTAATGGAACAGGCAGTTTTATTCTACATAATCTGTTGTACAAGGACTCTCTCTATTCATATGTTCAGGATTCTCTAAAGCAGGTAACTTTACAAGCTGTGTCCCTTTGTGGTTTGCAATGTCATAAGGCACCTGGGCTTGAATGATTCATATAGAAGCCACACTCTGAGTAGGAAATAAATTTAAAGTCCTGTACATTTCCACCAAATGTCATTTGTCTGCATTTTTTATTTTTATTTTTATTTATTTTTTATTTATTTATTTATTTTTGTCTTTTTGAGACAGGGTCTCACTATGCAGTTCAGGCTGGCCTTAAGCTCACTTTGTAGCTCAGGCTGGTCTCGAACTCACAACAATCCTCCTGCCTCAGCCTCCCGAGTGCTGGGATTACAGGCATGCGCCACCATGCCCGGCTTGTCTGCATTTTTTAAAAGCTATTAAATTTCTTTTCTTTTTTCTTTGTCCTCCGGTGAATGGTTCTGGTTTTGCTCATGAACACTCTTCTCAGAGAAGAACCCAGTATTGCTTGAAGATCCATTCCCAGGTCTGGCCCAGGTATCTCAAGGATCACAGAATTAGCAAGGGGACTCCCAAAGCTAAGTGAAATATCAACATACTCAGGAGTGGTCTAGACTGTTGGATACACCAGACAAGTGAAAAGTGCTTGTAAAACATTTTAGTTTTAAGCACTTTGTTTTGGTGATTTGAAAAACCCTGGGAGGTAAAGTAACATTTCTTAGGGAAGTATGTGGAGTGCTTCTCATCGGGAGGTTGAGCCAGTAATCCAGTTGATTTGCTCATTGGTGTTTCAAGGTACGATTTCATAAGTCTTCACATTCTCCCAGTCCCCCACTGATAGTTTCTGTCTTGCAACCCCAGAGTTCCCGGCAGCTCCCCAAGAGTGCTGGGAACCAAGTGTTTCTCCAGTGTGGTCCACACTTTCTTTGGGGAAGGGTGCTTTTCCATTCTCCACACTGAAAGAAACCTGCATTGCTTAGAACTTTCCAGAAATACTACATTTCCTCCCTCACCATAGACTATAAAATCTCCTTCCCTTGGGTGAGCTGATTATTTGTTTCTATAGTTGCAGTCTTTATATACAACTAAAGTTGATGTTTTGACTGCGGATCTGTCACAGGCCTGGCCATGGGTAAGCACTCCCAGAGTGTCCTTGGATGCTGCCTGAGTCCAGATGGAAAGAACAGGAGGGTTTAGCCCACATTCTTCTTGCTCTGAGGGAACTTTTCAACTCCTGAAAGTGGATAAAAACTATACAAGAAACAAGGTGAAATTCTTAGGAGAATTTTCTGAGAAAAGAACACAAAATGCCCACAATTTAGTCTGATATTCCTATTGCTATGCCTTCAGGAGCAGGTAGTTCCATGTCATTTCAAGAGTAGTAAATAGAAACTAGAATCATAATTTCAGCTGTAAACTGACATTTAGTTCTTCTTCCCGCTGACATTTACACAGGGAAATGCACAGGGTTAACGTCTGCAAAGTCTCGCAAGCTCTACATACCTCCTTCTTCTAAGAGCCCTCGTATTTATAGTGAAATACCAGGTGCAAATGACAAAGGGATCTTACCGTTTACATGCAGGCTCCTGCCGGCCAGCTGTCCAAAACGCAAGCCGGCTGTGGGTGGACTCATCCAGTTGTTTTTCTCGGTAACTGCCTGAGTACGTTGTCACAGAGCAATCGGACCATCGTGTCTCATTCTGCCAAGATGCTCTGGCCTTGTGTCTAATCAGATCAAATTCTTGAGAAGTTAGTGGACTAAAGGGCAGAAGAATTTGTGGAGTCAAGAACAAGAATTGTGACATAGCGACGGATGGTATGCTCTGAAGTACAAATTTTCAAACCCTCTGCATAATGAAGAACTCATCTCCTTCTATTAGCAGGAAGCCATCAGCAGGTTCACCAAGCTTCAGAACTCTGACAGTTTGGAGTTCAGAAGCTTAACTATCTCAGGTACTGTTGCCAGGCAACAAACTACAAAATTCCATAAGTGCTCCCCTCCCCCCTCCACACACACATTTTTGACAAACACATTTGTAAGTGAAGTAACTTCTGGTTGTTGCTCCACAAAATACACTGCTTTATAATCATGGTGAGAAAAAATGTGACAAAACGATCTGTGTATGAGTGCTATCATAAAGATATTAGTGACTCAGTGGATTTAAGAGGCAAGAATAAGACAGAAGGACAGTGCCAAGTGACCATTCTCCCTAAAGACTTGGTCTGCATGTGTCTGGCGAAGAACCCAGGGTGCTTGTGATACCGGCAATAGCAGGTGACTCAATGGCTTCTTATGTCACAGAGCGATGGTGCTCTTGGCTGGCATTAGGGCAGGCCTGGGAGCCCTAAAGGCTGGTAGAAGCCCAGGACCCAGGACCTAGTACTGTAGTTTTCAACCTATTTGGCTGGAAGGGTGCCCAGACGTGGGTATTTACTCAAAGCTTAGGCTTAGAGGAGCCTCGGGAACAGACAGGGGTAAGGACTAGGGTCATAGAAAGGCCACAGAAAACCTTTCTCTGATTTTATAGCCTTCAATGTCTGTTCACAAGATCACACGCACACACACACACGTGCACACATATACACACACATGTACGCACACACACACACACACACACACTATAATTGCTCTAGATCTGGTAATGTGTTTGCTCTCTCACTTCTCCAGGTTATCAGACAGTTCATTGGCAAACCACAACTTGGTTCTCGGGCAATCATCCTTTCTCTTACCTCTTATCTCTCGTAGCAGCAGCCCTCTACTCTCCGTGGCCACTCATGTAACCTGGGCGACCTCACCTAGAGGGACTGGTCAGCACCTCCGTGAATGGAGCCAACATTAGTGTTGAGCATAGGTGGCTGGATCAGTAGGATGGAATGTGTTTGATGTAAGGAGACCTCATCCCTACTTTCAGAGGTGTACGTTTAAAGCAAAGTCCAGGAATCTGCATTTTGATATTGCTATTGTTTGTGAAGCAGATGATCTTTGAATACAGAAGACACCACTCTGGGGATTGGATTATAGATTTTGCTTGTTTTTTTTCAGTGCTAGAGCTGGAACCCAGGACCTCTGGGATGTTGGTGGAGATCTCAGTCACAACTATGTCCCCAGCCCTCTGGAGGGAGGCTGATGCATTGCATGGTATGTTTCTCTGAGAATGAAATTATTTACAAATGCTTCTCATCTACAGTCCAAGTTAATGTTCTTTTTTTGCTTTGGCAGTACCAGGGATCAAACTCAGGATGTTGCACTTGCCAGGCAGGCGCTTATGCCACTGAGCTATATCCTCAGCTCCCAATATTTCTTAAAACATTGAAATTTGGAACATAAGTACCTTTGACCTAAGAGAAAGATTAGACAGATATCTGATGATTCAATGGCTTTTTCTCAAGGAATTGAAAGGTATTAGACTTAAACAAGGTAAAAAGAAGATGGAGATAAGAAGTGAAGGACAGGAAATTGGGCATGGGCATAACTGTACTCCCTGCTCCTTGGGAGGCTGAGGCAGGAGGATTCCAAGCTTGGCCCAGCCTGGACATCATAACAGCAGACTCTTATCTCAAGCATTAAATAATAAACAAGGGCTAGGCTGGGGAAATGGCTCAGTGGAATAGGTGCCTCCCTGGCAAGCTCAAGGGCCTAAGTTCAATCCCTTGTTCTGCAAAATAAATAAACAAACAAACAAGGGCTAAGGATGTAGCTCAGTGGATCCTTGAGTTCAAACCCATACTGAAAAAAAAGAAAAAAAAGTGAAGGTGAAGAAAGAAACAGGGGCTGCTCCAATCCTTTCGACCTATCCAGTGTCAGGAACACGTACTTGTACCTTCATCTATGCAAGAAAAAGGTGGCTTTGCTTAAAGCTTTGCTAGCAATAGCTACTGTTTTGAGACAAGAAAATAAATAACAGAAACTATGAAAGGCTATTTGTATAAAATGCTTTTAAATTTTCTTTTAAAAGTAAATTACAGCATAAATGCGCCTTACCCATCCTCTAATACTTCCATTACTTTTTCCTCCCCAAATCAAGTATGATTACAATCTCAAGAATCAAAAGTTGTGACAATTTTCATGAAAATTTTTCAGATATAATTGTGGATTAGTTAATCAGTCTACTAGATGTAGAGCAAATCTGTTCAAAATCAGTTGGAAGGGCCAGGGATATAGCTTAGAGGCACAGCACCTGCCTGGCAAGCATGAGGTTGTGAGTTCAATTCCCTGCACAAAACCACAAACATTAGTTGGACTTGCTGAACATGTGTATAACTCAGGCGGAGGGCTTGCCTAGCATGAGTGAGGCCTGGCACTCGATCACAGCAAGGAGAATAATGAGTGTGTAAATGCGACAGACTAATTTAGTTTGGTAATCACAAGCGTTCAATCTGTAAGAATTCCAATGGCCTCCAACACGTCCTTGGTTCTCCCATCTCTTGTGTATTTCTCTTCTCAGGGACACTTTCCTTCACCACCCATCTACAGTCTGACTTCCTTGTTGGAGAGTTTACAATAAAAACTTCTCTTTTTTAAATTATTTTTTTGTTTTTTGTATTTTGGGAAAGGGTCTACAGGGTGTTCAGGGTCTCACTACTAAATCGGACTTGTGATTCGCCTGCGCTGGGACTACAGGGGAGCACCACCACGCCCAGTCTCGATCACTGTCTCAGCATCCCCCGCTGTCTCAGCATTCCCAGGGGGTTGGGGGTTGGGGGCCTTGCAGGCTTTGGGATTGAACCCCCGATCCTGAGCCCGTTTGTAGGCACCTTAATCCGCTGAGCTATTTGGCCCGCCCTACACTAAAACCCTTTCTGTAACTGTATTCTAGTGAATTGTGCTTTTCAGGCTCCAGGATGTTACATGTGACCAAAATCTAATTAAGAGCTCTGGGACAACTCTGGATTGTGAGCGCAATTTAGTGAAATCACAGGCTAAGTGACCCCATACCAAATAAAACCAGCAGGGGGCGCGCAAACCATCAGCTGCAAAGAACACTTTGGTGGCTGACGACCAGGCTGGTCATAACAGCTGATGATTCTAAATGAGGTGCTAATAGAGTTAATGTAAACGGTTTCACTGTTAGGAAAGTGTAAAACAAATTGGGATAAACTTTTTCCCATTGCCTTTCTCAGAGTCTTCTTTAAAAAGGACCTATTCTATACAACATTTCTTAAACTTGACTACAAAACTCCTTTCCTGGTGGGACAGCTCTGGAGACTGCAATTTTAAGGAATTCAAGAGCCAGAGCTACTAGCCACCTCTATAGCCAGCCAATGTTTGGCCTCCAGCCTCTAAAATCTAGTCTATTTCCAGCCTAAAGCACAGAAAGACAGAAAAGGATCCAGTAGATTGAGCAATATTTTTTTATTGTATAAAAAGAGAGAGTACAAAGTAGTAGTAAAACAGAAAAATTACAAGTGGTACAGAATTTCATTTAACAAAGTAATATGAATTTCGCAGGATTTGTTGTAATATGTAGTGTTGTCTTCCAACCAGTTATTCATATTACCAGATATATGGATGCAAAATTAAAAGAAAGAAATATATAAGACATTAAGAAGAGAACAAGGAGAAACAACTAAGAAAGGAGACAAAACAAATGAAGCATTATCTGCTTCTTCCCATAGACCAGCAGAAATGCACAGTCCAGATTCAAACCATCTTGCTCAAATACGTAAATGAATCTCTTTCCTTCTCCTGTATTTTGCCTCAACTTAGAAACTCTTTCATTTTGAATAAGTTCACTCCCTTTTACTGGTATCTATTGTACCCTTCAGATTCCATTTTTCTCTTTAAGTTTCTCACATTAAGGAGACAATATGATGTTTGCATACGTGGGTCTGATTTACTTCACTTAAGAGTATGTTCTCTAGTTACATAGGTTTACCGAAAAAAGATTCAAATTTATCCTATTTTATAGATGAATAATACTCCATTGTGTGAAAACATATCTTCTTTATCCATTCCTCAGTTGATGGGCATCTGCATTGTTTCCGGGATTTAGCTATAGCAAATTGTCCTACTGTGAACATGAATGCACATATACCACTGTGGTATGAGGTTTTCAGTTCTTCTGGGAAAATATCCAGGTGGAGAATAGCTGGCTTGAATGGGATCTCCAATCCTAGCTTTTTAAGGAATCTCCACACTGATATCCATAGTGGTTGTGACCTTTAAGACATTCTTGATACGCCATCAACAGTGCAATAGGGTTCATTTTTCCCTATCGCCCCTCTAGCATTTGTCATTGGTGGACTTCTTGATGTTAGCATTCTTTCTGGGGTGAGATGGAAGATCAGTGTTGTTTTAATTTGCATTTCTCGAATGACCAAAGATGTTGAACATTTTTTCATATATTTACTTGCCATTTGTTTTTCTTCCTCTGAAAAGTGTGTATTCACCTCAGATGCCAATTTTTGGATTGGGTCTTTGAATTTGGGAGTCCTGATTTTTAAAAATTGTTTCTATGTTCTAGAGAGAAGGCCTTTGTCAGAGGGACAGTTGGCTATAATATTTTTCCAGTTTGTGGGTTTTCTTTTTACTCTGTTGGAGATTTGTTTTGAAGTACAGCAACTTTTCAAAAAGATGAGATCCAAGTTGTTGATTCTTTGAAGTATTTCCCATGCAGTTTGGCTTTTGTTCATGAACTTTCTACCTCTATGTCTTTAAGTTTTCTACCTATATTTTCTCTAGAAGATTTAGTGTTTCTGTTTTAATATTTAAATTTTTTATCTATTTTGACTGTAGTTTAGTGCCTGGTGATAAAAATGAGCCTGATTTTATCTTTTGATATATGGAAAGCCAGTTTTTCCAACACCGTTTATTAAAGAGGCTATGTTTTTTTCAGCGAGCATGTTGGCATCTTTGTCAAAGATAAGGTCGCTGAGTGTGTTTGCAGTCAAGTCTGTATGATCTAACCTGTCCCATTGATCCTCAGGTCTGACTACACCAGTACCATGCTGATTTTATTACAGTAGCCCTATAGTATAATTTCAAGCCATGGATTATGGTGCTTTCTTGCCTTTTCTTTGTTTCCCAGTATTGTCAAACAGTTTTTTTTTTTTAATTGAAAGATAACCTCAAGCAGTGAAGTATACACATATATACTTTATATTATGTCCACACCTCTGTAGCTGCAATCCATATTCAGCATTCTAGAAGGCTCTTCCATGGCCTTTTACACCACACACACACACACACACACACACACACACACACACACACTTCCTCCTTCATTACCAATACCACCACACAACCCCTGTGACCACTATTTTAGCTGTTAGTTCCTACCGTTACTGTTTCATGGCTTAGGTATATCAGGCTACATGCTGTGAAGACAGCAATTTACAGATGTCTTCTGAAGATGAAACCAGATATGGTAAAGACCAGGAAACACTAAATTCCCTTGGAAAAAGAGAGAGGTTCCAACTCAGGCTGGGTCTGTCTCTGTCTTTGTAAGATGCCAAATTCTAGATCTCAGATGAGTATGCTAATGCATGCTAATTGACAACTGTTTTGAGCTTTCAGTCATAATAATAATAATAATAATAATTCATAGTTATTGATTTTGAAGTAATTTCTCCATACTTACTGTGATTTGGAAATTTTTCATAATTTATCAAAGGATGGGTGATAGCTGACCACAGGAAACTAGGAACATTTGCAGAAAGAGTAGATGCCAATAAATGAAGGGTAAAGTGCATGGAACAGGAAAAGGAAATTGGAAAAACTAGTGAGAAACCTAAAAGAAAACCTATTTTTTCTTGGCTTTCCTGAAGTTTATTTTTGCTTGTTTACTATTTGGAAACTGAAACTGATTGCAAGTAGTGTGTAGATCGTGATTCTACTTTTGGTTAATAAGCAGGGTGAGTGTGTGTGTCTATATTTAGGAGGCAATTCCTGGAAGGCTAGATATAAAATGCTAACACTTATTATTGCTGAGTGGGAAGACAGACATGATTTTTCTATTTTATATTCTTTTCTTCAGCTTCTAAACATTTTTATGATGAATACATGGAATAGATAATCAGAGCCAAATGTTACCTTACCAAAACTAGAACAAAGGTAATGCGTGTACATATAATTAATCAGTCAAATCTTGTCAAGAATGCCTTGAAGGTGTGCATTTGCTTTTTCATAGTGTAGGCCTTACGAAAAAGGAAACATTGAAGGCAAAGAGATTAGAATTAGCTGAATCAAGTGTGATACTTGTTAACTTTTCTTTTAGCGCTGGGTCTTAGAATCAGGGCTAGAACAAAATAAGGTATATAGCTCTTTAGCACTCTCTCTCTCTCTCTCTCTCTCTCTCTCTCTTTCTCTGTGTGTGTGTGTATAAAATGTCAATCACATGTAGGATGGAAAAGTGTCTACTGAGAAGAAGATCTAGGTGTGTAAGTAAGGAAATGTAGGTGACTGTCCCTTGAAAAGGAAACCCTGTCTCCTCATAGGTACCCACAACAAAGTACTCCACAAATTGTGAGCCACATTCACAAAACAAAGATACTTACAATAGCTGAAACTTTATAAAGTGAATCATAACAATGGTCATGGCAACAGATATTTCACAGTGGACCTTCTGGAATAAATAGAATGAACGTCTTCATTTTATTACAGTAAGAGTGGAGGGCAGTATATTCACAAGTGGATTTGGTTCATCTTTCCAATACTATAAAAGTAAATTGTGACTATGCATTCTGCTTGGATCATAATTGCCATTTTATGGACAGGTATGGTGGCTAATACCTGTAATCCTGGTACTTGAGAGACTGAGACAAGAGGATCCCCACGAGTTCAAGGCCAGCTTCCAGTACATAGTGAGACACTGCCTCAAAAATAGACAAATAAGCCATCTTATGCACATTGACTATTACAACAATCAAATGTCATTTTGTATCTTACAAGGTGTTTCTAACTTATGTTCTTGCTACACATTATGCCTAGTGTGTAGATAGTGTGACTTTTATTATTGCTCATGGCTAATAGCTTAGACTGCTTCTATAAATCCCTGCATCTCTTGTATAGGAATCCAATATCCCAACTTGTAAAATATAGGTCTTTCAGGATAATTAAAGCCCAATACTGAGTCCAGTGCCAAGGTCTTTGTAGCAGTTATTTGTATGAATAGCAAAAGAGGCACTGCACCTTGACTAGAGAACTGCCAGGAATCTCATGCAGCCCTTTGGTTACATGAATTTTCAAGGTGTCAAGGGAGGGAGAACTGGGAGGTGAAAGAATGTACAGTGCTATTATTTGAGCATCAGGAGATGAGGGTGGCATAGAATCTTTAGAGGTTTCACTCTTTGAGTTGGGTTGACAGAAGGTTGATGATTTTAGTTCCTAGGGCTACTCTATCAAAATAACATAACATGGCTTATGATGTCTTGGAGTTCTGAAAGCTAGGAGTCTGAAATCAAGGTGTGCTGGGGCCATCACTCTCTGTCACTGGTAGGACCATCCTTTCTCACCTCTTCCTGCTGGCCACCAGCCTGGTGTTCTGGCTTCCTGCTGCTCCCTCAGTCTCAGTCTTTATCATCACACTCTGTTTTCCCTCTATGCTCTGTCACATGTCATGTGGCCGCCTTCACGTAAGGATACCTGTCAGAGCAGGTGAGACACGCCCACTCTAGTATGACTTGTTAACTAGCTGTACTTGCAACAGCCCTATTCCCAAAGCAGGGCTTTTGGGGGGTTAGGATTTTAATATAGCTTTTTAGAGGGTGTCATGGTTTGGCTCCAGTCGCCTGTGTGTGGAGGGTGATGGGTCCTAGAGACACACTGCTCATCAGCGGCTTCATTCACTGACAGGTTCAGAAGCTGAATGTACCGTTAGGGAACCAGGCCTTGCTGGAGACAGGCACTGGCCGTGTGACCCACAAAGGCGAATTCTTGTCCCTGGCTCTTCCCTTGTCTCCTGTCTCCTGGCTGCCGAGAGATTAAAGCACCTTTTCTCTACTACGCCCTCTTCCATCTTCTTCATGTTGTGGAGCAGGCTGGTTAAGGACTGAAATGGAAATTGTTGGTGTTGGAACCAATTCAATCAAATGTAAGTTGGGAAGATGATGAAGGCAGGTGGCTGAATTCAGACCCTAGCAATGGTGTTATATGGGGGACAATGTGTTCTCAGAGTCACTGAGTAAAATGGTTTCTGGGCCTCTTATTTTAAGAGCCCCACACAATGGAGCTAGTGATAGGAAAGCTTTTGCGAACAGCAAGCTCCTGGTTTAAAAAACAGTGTGATTTCTCAGATGCTGATCTGATATAAAGGTGTAGTAGATGTGCAGCAAATCTAACAAGCAATGCCATTTCTAGAGTTAACTAGATTGATGACCATAAAGTCTGAGTAGGAATAATTTACAAGCGTATTTGCAAACCATATATTGGATAAGAGTTATTACCCTGAATATATAATTTACAACTCCATAACAAAAAAAATTAAAAATGGACACGGAACTTGAATAAACATTTATATAAAGAAAATGTTCACATGACCCATATACACACAGAAAGATGCTCTGCACTGCCAATCATTAGGAAAGATGAAATCAAAACTATAGTAAAATGCCTCCTCCTTTTAAGGTAGCTACAACCCAAACAGAAAACTAGTGTCAGTGTGTTGTGGAGAAGCTAGAACCCTGGGGTACCCTCGGTGGGACCGTGAAATGATGCATCGGCTATGCAGCAAGGTGTGGAAGTCCCTCAGGAAAGCAAATGGTAGTGTAGTGACACATAAATGTGTCCCAGCCCTCTGGAGGCTGAAGGAAGAAGGCTGCAAGTGTGAGCCCAGCCTGGGCAACTTACTGGTTTTGTGAGACCCTATCTCAAAAGAAAAACATAAAAAGAGGGGCTGGAGGTGTATCTCAATGTGATGGGCTTGGTTTCAATCCCCTGTACCATAAAAATAAAAACTACTGTATGACATAGAACTTCTTCTTCTAGGTACATATCCAGAAGAATTGGAAATAGAATCTCAGAGGTGTTGGCACACAAGCATTATTCACAACTGTAGCATTACTCAAATAGCAAAAAGATGTACGAGTGACTGAAATCTCATCAACAGACAAATAGAATAAGAAAATGAGACATATATCTCATATATTTACCATATAATACATATAACATTATTTAGTCCTTGAAAAGAAGAAAACCTCATCATATGATAAAATATAGCCAGGCATGGTGACACATGCCTGTCATCCCAGGATTTGGGAGGTGGGTTGCTGCAAGTTCGAAGCCAGCCTGGGCTACACAGCAAATTCAAGGCCTTCCTGGAATACATAGTGAGACCCTGTCTCAAAAATAAAATAAAAATGAACCTTGAGGATATTTTGCTAAATGAAATAAGCCAGTCAAATCCTGAAGAATGCCACTGTAATAGAGAAACTCATAGAAACAGATAATGGCTGTCAGGGGCTGAAAGGAGGAGAGAGTCGGGAGTAATTCAGTGGTGTCTTCTTTTTTGTGCTGTTGTAGTCAGGAAAACAAAAATATACTGGCGCACAGTCCTGGAGGCTTGGAAGTCCCAGTCAAGGGCTGTGTCTTGGAAGGTTCTTCTGGTAGCATCTCTACTGGCACAGGGCAAAACAAGGGTCAATGAGAAAGCCCTGAAGGTCTAATGTACTGCTGCACAAGGAGTGGAATGCAATGATAATGTTCATCCATTCACCAAGGCTAGCATCCTCATGGCTCAACAGCTTCCTTCTTATATGTACCCAGAATTGAACTCAGGACCTTGCACTTGCAGGCAGGTGCTTGTGCCACTGAGCTACATCCCTAGCCCTTAATCACTTTTTGAAGGTCACATCTCTACATGTGGACGGATGGTCCCTGACTCATGGTGCTTTGCCTTGTTATTTTTCCATTTTATGAAGGTGCCAGAGCATACCCAGGCAGCAATTCTGCTTTTCATTTCAGTATAGTACTCAACTAATCATGTGAGATATTCAATATTGCACTGTTAGATGTTGTACTAAATGTTTTGTCTGACTGCAGGCTAATATAGATACTGAGTGAATTTGAAGTACATGAGGCTAAGTAATGATGTTTGGTAGGTCAGGTACATCAAATACATTTTTAAGGTACCATTATCTATCTTAAAAGGTCTGTATGTAAAAGCCTGGGTGGTGCTGGGAACCTTTAAAAGTTGAGACCTATGAGAGGTTCTCTGGGTAATGCGGACATGGCCTTAAAGGACACTGTGGGGTCTGCTCTCTTGGCCTTTGCTTCCTGGCTTGGGACTTTGCGTTCCCCCAATGCATGCTCTCACCATTGGCAGCTGCTACCCCTACCAGGACTAAGCAGACGCAGACACTGTGCCTTTTCTCTGAAATTGTGAGTTAAATCAACCTTTTACTCATTATAAGTTACCTCTGGTATATTGTGATTCAAAGTCAACAAAGACACCATATTTTCATCTTATGGGACATAATCCCATTGCAAGTTAGAGAGCATCTGTATTGTCATAGTGGCAAGCAAAGGACCAACACATGATGTGTGGAGGACATCATGGCACTGGGGACTGTGTTTGAGTCATCCAGAGGAGGGGCGTTTCTATGGATCTATTGTTCATTATGTATGCTATTAACCATACCGTACACTTGGATATTGTTAGGAAGTGAGTTATAAGTTTTGTGTGCATATATGTGTGTTGTCACACACACAAAAAAAGTTGTCATCAACATTCAATACATTATTCTTCTGGTCTTTTTGATCTTAAGGAGAAAAAATGAAAATAACAAAAAAGCAAGGGCTAGCCTTATAGCTCAGTGGACTAAAGTGCCTGCTTAGGCAGAGTGCGGCAGCCAGGGCCCAATTCCTGGCATTCTGTGCTGACCCCGCCCACGGGGCGTGCTGAGACTGCAGTTGAAACTGGGCGTGGTCCTGTGCTCCTGTAATCCCAGCGCTAGGGAGACTGAAAACAGGAGAACCACTACAAGTCAGATCTATGTAGCAAGACCCTGTAGACCCTGTCCTAAATAAACAGAGAAAAAAAGCAGGTTAGTATGACAGTTATAATAATTAATACATTGGGTATTATCTTCACAGCAGTTATCCAGAGTATAAGAAATAGGCATGATATCCTGCCAAGCAATATTAGCGCAAATCTTTCTTTTCAGTGAACTAACAGGAAACTAGCTGTATAATTATCCTCACTATTATGTGTATGAATATATATATATATATATATATATATATATATATATATATATATATATCTTCTTCTTCCTTTTCCTCTTCCCTTGTTATAGTTTCTTTTCTTTTGAAGAATTTCTTCCCAGTTCCCAATATCTACTGTACACTTTGAACTTTATTTACTCATTCAATTTCCCACACTAATGAGACAATACAGTGTTTACACTTGTGGGGTCTGATTTATTTTGCCTAAATCATTCTTAATGAACTGTTTCTAATTTATTTGGTAGGGTCATTGAGTAAATGGGAGAGAGATTTGAGTCTAAGTTGCGCTGTTAAGCCAGTCATTTGTATGAAACTCATCCATTTACTGAAAAATGTATTTGGAGGTGGAAGCATAGATCACTGCCTATCCCACCCAACCCCTGGGGAAAAGTGCCTTATAAACTATTTCACCTAAAGAACCAGGAAACATTTGTACCTTATTATCCCTCATGTCCCTATCTCAGATTGGGATGAGAATCTGATTGTGGGCAACCCTGCGTATACTCCTCAGTGAATCCTGTTGCCACCAGACATTGAACAGGCCAAACAGCTTTCTATGGGAAATTTGAAATAGGAAGCAAAAAACAAAAAACTGAAATATTGAAATGAGAGTAAATGCAGTAAGGAGATAAAATGGAGCCATCAGGTCTGTAGGAAAGGTGGTTATGAAACAGTAATTTCTAGACTAGTTCAGAGAAAAGAGAAGTGTCAGGGCTGAGGTGCTCTGGCTTAGCAGTGAGAGTTGCATCCACATTTTGTCTTTGGTTTTCTGCAGTGTATAGAGTTTGGCTATGCGTGGGGATTTGTTTGTCTGTTTTTGTCTTTGCTGGTTCAGTGTTTATCTTGTTTAGTGTTCTCTGAGCTTCTTGGCTCTGTGGATTTGTGTCCACAAGTAATTGTGGATAGTGTTCAGGCATTATTATCTCATCTCTCTTCTACTCTTTCCCCTCTTCTTCTCATATCCCACAACTTGTATGATACATATTTTAAACATTTCTCATAGTTCTTGAATGTTGCATTCCCTTCCATCATATATTTTCATCTTTTATCTCAGTTTGTGAATTTTCCAGTGGCCTATTTTCAAGTCTGTTCATCTTCCTCAGCCAGATCACTTACTGATGAACTCATTAAAAGATCCCTTCCTATTTTTGCTGTTTTTATTCTATTTCTAATTTTTTCTCATTCTTTCAAAGAATGTTTTCTGCTTATGTTACCCACATGCTATTGCAAATTATCTATTTTTCCCAATAAAGCCCTTAATACTAAAGCCCTTAATCTATTAGTCACTGCTGTTTTAAATCTTCTGCTTGCTATTTCTGACATATCTGAGTCTGGTTCTGATGATTACTTTAGTTTATTTTTATTCTCAACATTTTTTTAAATGTATTTGGTACATGGTCTCACTACACAGCTCAGACTTGTAGTGATCCTCTTGTTTCTAGCCTCCCCAGCACTGGAATCACACGTGTGCGCCACCAAGCCCGGTCTCAGTGGCCAGCTCAGCACACCTGGGGCGGGGTGGAGGGGGCGGTGTAGCGTGTGGTGCCAGGCAGTGAACCCTGGTCCCTGTGCTTACCTAAGCAGTTGTCGCTTAGTCTGCTGAGCTATCTCGCCGGTCTTTTTTATTCTCAATTTTTATCATGTCTCATAATTTTCAGTTGAAATCTGTGCATGTCTTATTGGGCAACAGGAACTGAGATAAACGTGCTTTTTGTGTCAAGGCACGTATTCACCTGATTTCTTAGCTTAGTGTCACTGTGATAAACTACCCGAGAAAAACAATTTAAAGAAAAAAAATATTTTGCCTTATGTTTTCAGTCCACGATCAGTTGACCCTGTTTTTTTGCTTTGTTTTGTTTTTGTATTTAGTACAGGGTCTACAGGTCTAAGGGTCTCACTGCATAGATCAGACTTGTAGTGAGACACCTGTGTTCAGTCTCCCAAGTGCTGGGATTACAGGTGCATGCCACCACTCCCAATCTCAATCACCATCTCAGTGCACTCCCATGGGCCGGGCCAGCTCGGCATGCTGGGGATTGAACCCCTGCCTCTGTGCTCTGCCTAAGCAGGTGCTTTAGTTTGCTGAGCTATCAGGCCATGTTGCTGCTTTTTTTTTTTAAAGACATATTTATTCCACATCATGATCAGACTATTACATTTAGCAGTCAACAGCCTGGGTGCAAAAAAAGGTCTACATTAAAACCCTTTGTTGGAATGCTTTACACTTTCCAAAGAACAGAAGCTAAAATAACCTGCTACATAATTAGTCACAAATACAGTCCTTGGGTTTTTGCCTATACTCATGAGTATTGTCTAAAGCATGTCTTCTTTGTAGCAGCTAGGCCCTGTCACCACTGTGCTTGGCTGAGTTCACAGATCTGCTGTAACCTGTAGCCTCCCTGTCACTTCCCTGGCTCTCCTCTCCTGCTAAGCTTTGTTTCCTGGAAGTGTTTAAAACTTTCTGCCACTGCCATAGCTACTGCTGCTGCTGCAGCCACCATAGCCACCTTGATTTCATGGTTTGGTAAAATATTGGCCTCCACCACTACAGAGCCCAGAGCTTCTGCCTCCAAAGTTTCCTCCCTTCATGGGTCCAAAATTTGTGGACTGACTGTTGTAATTGCCAAATTCATTATAGCTTCATAATTGCTTCTATCATTACCAAATCCATCATAGCCATCTCCACTGCTGCCATATCCACCCCCACCACAGCTGCCACCAAAGCCACCTTGGCCACTGAAGTTTCTTCCATGACCGAAACTGTCACTGCCACCAAAACCACGTCCACAATCACCACCAAAATTTCCAGGACCATTTCACCCTCTTTGGCTAGATGAAGCACTGCCATCCCCTGCTTTGACAGAATTTTCCTCACTTCACAGCTGTGGCCGTTCACAGTGTGGTATTTTTGAATGACGATCTTATCCACAGAATTGTGGTCATCAAAGGTTACAAAAGCAAAACCCTTCTTCTTTCCACTGCCTCAGTCAGTCATAATTTCAATTACTTCACTTTTTCCATATTGTTCAAAATAATCTCGTAGGTAATGTTCTGCAGTATCTCTTTAATGCCATCAACAAAGATCTTCTTCACTATTAAGTGGGCACCTGGTCTTTGAGAATCTTCTCTTGAGACAGCTCTCTTTGGTTCCACAACTCTTCCGTCCACTTTGTGTGGCCTTGCATTTATGGTTGCATCCACCTCCTCCACAGTCACATAAGTGACAGCCCCAAAGCCCCTGGAACGCTTGGTGTTCAGGTCTCTCATTACCACGCGGTCTGTGAGTGCTCCCCATTGCTCAGAATGGCTCCTCAGACTCACAACAGTTGTCTCAAAGCTCAGCCTTCTGATGAAGAGCTTCCATAGCTGTTTGGGCTCCTTGGGCGACTCTGACTTAGACAATCAGAAGAGAGCCTGTTGCTTTCAATAATACGTTTTTTAAATTTTATTTATTTGGTACAGGATCTCACTAAGCAACTCATGGTGCCTCTGAGTTCCGGGGCCAGCACAGCATGCGGTACCAGGGATCAAACCCGGGCCATTGAGCTTGCCAGGCAAGCTCCCTAGCCCAGCCCCACTGCTATTGGGTCTGTGAAGAGGTAGAAGGCCATGGCAGGGCATGCAGAAGAAAGCCAGGAAAGCCGGAAGTAGAGAGAGAGGGGAGAGGGGAGAGTCAACACTCCCTTCAAGGTCATGCCCCCTAATGGCCTAATTTCCTTCCAGAAGTCCCCCTCTCCTAACGATTCCACATGTCCCTGGAGTGCCACCGGTGCTGGGCAAGACACCTGAGCACCATTGCTGGTCACATTTCCAGCTGTGTACAGGAATCTGGGAAAATGAAGTAAGTGCACAGAGAAGAGGAAAGAAGAAAAGGAGGAACTCTGCGTTTGTGTCTGGGCAGCTTTCTGTACCCCTACCCGTCTGACCGTATGATTATAGGAGCCAATAAGTTTTTCTTTCTGCCCAAGCTAAGGTATTTCTGTCAATTCTAGCCAAGATCCTGGATAACACAAAAGCCGACACTGGGAGTTAATTTGGGTTTTGGTTGTTTTGTCTTTTGTTTGTTTTTTTCTTTTTTTTTGAGACAAGGTCTCACTGTGTAGCCTGGGCTGAACTTGAACTCCCTGTATAGCCCAGGTCAGACCCGAACTCATGGGGATCCTCTTGCCTCAGGCTCCCAAGTGATGGTGGGTTGGCTTTTACTGTCTAAAATGTTATTGTCAAACATAAGCAGTAAAATGAACTGGAAAAAAATACCCAAAAAACAAAAATTTAGGATGTTAGGTTATAGAAGACAATCCTTAAACTGTTAAACCAGATCTTTCCATTTGAATTATGTACAAAACTATTGTATACTCTATCACACAAATAACCATAAATGAAGATGAAATCTGCCACTAAGCTCATAATATGAATCTAGTATACATGGTGCATCCCATTTAGGAGTGGTGACCTAGTATCCCTGATGTTCAATTTCCTTTTCTATAAAATGAGAGTGATATGCTCTGGTTTCTCTTCAGATCATATAAATCTTTCACCTTTTAAAAAGAGAGTGATTTTTTTTCTACTATTGGACATTAAATTGTAGAACTTGCCTTGATCTACTTTCTTGTTTCCTCTCTCTCTCTCTCTTCTTTCTCTCTCTCTCTCTGTCTCCCCCCTTTCCCCCTCCTTTCTACCCCCCCCTTTTGTTGGCAGTACCAGGGATTGAACTCAGGACTTGCCAGGCAAGCACCTATCTCCCCAGCCTCTCTCTTTTTTGAAGCACCACAGCCTCACTAATTTGCCCAGGCTCGTGTCCAACTTGCCTGCTCAGCCTCCCCAACAGCTGGGATTATAGCCATGTATCATCACATCTGTGAAGGATACCTCTTATGAGAGGCTGTGCAATAGGTAGTTGATCATGTTACCTTGAATAAGAAATGCCCAGCTACATCAGCATAGGTCTAAGAGTAACTAAGGGGGATTTACTGAAGTCAGAAGATCATCCTAGGGCATCTTGTCACCTGAATGTATAAAGAGGAAACAAAGAAGAAAAGGGCTCTTGTTTCTTTGGAGGAGCTCCAGTCTTTACCTTCACCTGGGACATCATCTTCTGGCTTCAAGCACAGATCCTTCACTCTCCTGATACAGACTGACAGGAGATATTGTAGTGGGATCCTGGCCTTGGACTCCATCCTTCAGATCTCCAGGGCACAGACAGCCTGCTTGCACTCTCCCACAGCAGACTGTGCATGTGGCCAATATAAAGCTACCTTTGTAATGTTATCAATTTGTATATCATGCACTAAATCTGTTTCTGTATAGGCACTGACTGATATATATGTTAATGTATATATATATGATTGAGCCTCAGAGGTTACTAGGAAAAGAGGGAGTGCCAAGTACTTTGATATCCTTCTCAGGACTTGATTTTCATTTGAAAAGTGACTCTATGGGAAAATCTCTCTGCAGACACGAGGAAACTAAGCTCATCCTTGACATGCTGGCATGCTGAATCAGCAACATTTGGATAGAAACACTACTGCATTTTTCATCATAAGAGAACACTGAGCCTTGAGACAGTTTGGTACCACCATATACAAGACTTGGCATTAGAAATGCAAGCTGTATAAGTGGATTTCCTGTCTTTCTAACTTCTCTACAGAATTCTCTCCACACCTTAAAATGGGCCACTGGATGTCACCAGGTGAGGTCCCATAATTTCTTCTGTGTTAAAAGCCACAATTTACACAAAGCACTTTACTTCTCTAAGGGAAGAATAATTTTCTGACTTATATATGCCCCCATTTCATTCCATCAAAAAGCTGAAATAGTTCAGCAAAATGAAGTGCACAAAGTTATATTTGTTTATTTATTCATTTATATACTTAATGATACAGGGTCTCACTCTATATTCCCAGCTGGCCTGGAACTCACTTCATATCTCATGCTGACCCAAGTCCCTGGCAATGTTTCTGCCTCAGCCTCCTGACTGCTGAGATCAGAGGTGTGCATGACCATGCCTGACTTCTACATGACCTATTTGTACCATCAAGGTATTACTAATTAACTCCTATTATTTATATTTCATGTAATTGCTAATATTTTTTAAAAGCATCCAATATAACTGCTTTTGTGTTACTAATTTTTTTAGTAAACATACCTGAATAACCAAAACAAGAAACTAATTGAAGTTTAATGGATAAAAAAATCACACTATTCATTTCAAGTGAGATAAAAATGTCCATAAATTTGGTAACTAACTGTCTTAGTTACTTTTCTTTCATTGCCGAGACAAAATACCCAACATCCAAAGGTTTAATTAGCTCATAGTTTGTGGAGGCTCCATACTCACCTGGCTCTGAGACAGAGTGGTACATGGAAGAGGCAAAAGCTAAAGGGTGTAAAAAAAAAAAAAAAAAAAAAACCAGCAAAATCAACAAGAGCAAAAAGGGAGGAGCACAGAGAGCAAGCCACCTTTTTTCCTTTATACTGTATGCAGGCTACCCACCCCAGCCCCAGGGTGCATGTAACACACACACCCATAATCCCAACACTGGGCCATGAATCAATCACAAACTCTAGAAGCCCACCCTAATAACTGTATGCAGCTTTGGGGGGACATCTAGACATAAACCATAACATCAACTAACCAAAATACTATAGTAGGAAGAAAAACAAATTGTTAAAGAGCTGTTCTGATTCTTCTTTTATAAGAACATTTTGATCTGGTCTTCATTTTTATAATTGTACCAGAATAACAATACTAATGCTTAGTGAGCAGTCACTCTGATCACTGTCCTGAGTATACTCAAATTCTGAAGCAACCAAGATAAACACGCCCACTTACAGCACAAGAACTTAAGAAGGGTTTCACAAAGTTGGGCTTAGGAGCATTTGTACTTAGAAAGATCCATATGGACTTCATGAGCCTCAGGGCAGCTGAGTTCCACCACCTGCACCAGCATACGGACCACAGGAGTTACTTATGTTCTTGGAGTCCTTGTTGCACACTAGTTTTTAATGGTAGCTTGTGACGTCTACTGTGACAATCTATTGGGTAAGTGCAATGTTGAAATGTTTTTCATTGACCTTTTTCCACTGTTTTTTGTTTTTGTTTAGATTTGGTCCTAAAAGTTGGACTACATAAAGAGAGCATCATATATATGCTATTCATTAGCTATTGTCCCATGTAAATTCCTGACAGATATAAAAGGTTAGAGAAAGCAAGTAAATAGCCATATTTGGAGTGGCTCTGAAAAACAAGAACCTGATTAGGTTGTACTATGAATAGTTAATGATGACTATGGAACTAAGTTTCTTTATTTTAATGAGATTGGATATTGTTTTAGGAAAACTGTCAGTCTTGAAGCTGGGTTTGTAATATAACATTTTTTCCTGCCTACAGAAATTAATGGTGAACATACTTTCATCTGAGGCAGAGTCAACCTATAAAATTTCTTTTTCAGAAAAGAATCATTCTTTTGGGGGCTGCGGAGACAGCTCAGCAATCTAAGCACCTTCCTGGCAAGCATAACGACCCAAGTTTAATCCCCAGCACCACATGCCATGCCATGCCGGCCTCAAAAGCAGGCATGGTGACGCATGCCTGTAATCCCAGCGCTGGGGAGAATAAGACAGGAGAATCACTACTAGTCTGACTGTGAGGCAAAACTCCATATCAAATAAATAAATAAATAAATTTTTTAAATTAAAAAAAGAATTATCTTTTTGAAAATGGAAGGAGACTGTGACCCACTTAATCCTCACAACCACATCAGGTGTGACTACTATTTCTTCTCCAATATTTACTTAGCAATTATATTCAGTTACTGTCTGTACGTTAACAAAAATATTCCTTTCAACATCTGAGTGGATATTATTGTGTTTCCTTATTTAATAGGGAGGAAACTGAGAGACAGATTAAGTAATCTGGCCAATCTGAAATTAAGTACCAGTCTGTTCTGCAGAATAAAAATTCATAAATAGCTATGCATAATATTTGTCACAAGATCCACCAATTAATGAACGTGCAGCTCTTCACAGCTTATTTGATTATTTCAATGATCAATGATCTTATAAAGTAGCTGTCATTACACTAATTTTATGAAGAAGGTGCATATAGAAAATACTTATTCGAAATTGTGTGGCTAGTAGAGATAAGATTTGCCCTAATGTAGCTGAGTCAGAGCTGATGCCTTTGACCAGGTGAGGGCCCAGCACAGCAAGGTCACAGATGGGGGATGGGATGGCATCCTTGGGCTTAACAAGGGAAGCACAGGCTTGAAGCAAAAGCAAAACCACACATACTTCACTATATCACACTGTCTCCAGTATGGCAAGTAGCAGTAATAAAGGTGAAAAATACTTTAGAGATTGGCTTCTATATCACAGCTAATGGTACAGTAACAGCATAAGGAGGACAAGGGGGTTTTCTAATGATTTTTAAGACTACATAAATAACATTGAACATTAAGTTTCTTAGTTAAAACTCAGAAACATTGGTTCAAACTGAGAAGATATACATAGCTAAACTTAGGTCTCTCAAAGCCTCTTTCTACCTCTTCTAGAACAAGAGGTGTGCTTCTTACCCTATACCACAGGTAACAGTAGGTCTGCTATTCCCTGTAATACCTTCCTAAGGGAAATTATACGATGATTTTACTAGCAGTTTTAGAATAGCAGTTTCTCATCTGATAGGATGGTTTTATAGCAGTCCTTTCAGAAATTAAGGACAATCAACTGGATAACCTTTCAGCTCCCCATATCCCTTCATACTTAATATAGATCTGTCAATCCCATAAATCTTTTAAAAAATGTAAAGGATTGTTTGCTAAAACAATACTTAAGAAATTTGATTCCGAATAGGAACCAGGAAAGTAAGAAACACTAAAAGCCAACACTCTATGTAACATTCTGAAGGGTTCAGAAGGAGTGTATTTGAACCTTATGAGAGGACATTTTATGCAATGGAGACATTTTATGACTAGAAATCATTCAAATGTACTAGTTACAACTACCGTCAAATGGTCTAAGACTTAGTCAAAGAATTATTCAAAGAATTAACTATTCTAATTAACTAGAATAGTGCTTTAAAGACAATCATAAAATATCACAAGAGCACGATGGTAGTAATAAGATCACGGGACACAATTTAAATTCTATCCAAGGTCTGTGCAGCTGTGGGTGCCCATAATTTTAAATGTATTCCTGATAATGAGCGGCCTTCGAGCATTCCCTTCATCCCATTATGATGACAAATGATTTCCTGAGTCACCTCCTTTCTTTTTCACCAACTCTCTAAAGTTGTATGTACGCCGATCCCACTTGCCAGGTAGGAAACAGAAGCCTACAGAGACCACAGCTTACTTGTCTGAGCTTGTAGTGTTTGATATCACTTAAGTTGAAACCCAGAAGCCAACCTCATCCTTAATACAACACATGATATACACTGCCAAGAAAAGTAGATCTTTAAACTGCGAATAGAAAGTGACACAGCCACCTCTTTACAATCTTCAGACTGAAGGGCCCGCATCATTCCTACCTCACAGGGTGTCCCGCTCTTGCGGATTACAACCCCACAATTGTAGATGCTTTCCTATGTTCTCCTTTGGCTTTCCTGTCATGTAGTAATGGTCTGCACTTCCAGACCAGTAACTGAAAACTCTGCACACCATTCCATTATGCCAACTGGTTTTGCTTCTAGTGTATGTGGTCATTTCAGTAATTAAATTGTGCCATTACATGCCAATCATGATTTTTAACTCTTAGAAACCCACTGTGTATTGTTCTAGCCTCAAGTAAAACTTCAAAAACACATTCACTCTGCTTACATTTTCTCTAAAACCCCAGGGAAGAACAAATCAAAGCAACATTTAATAGTGCATGATCTTTTCTCTCATCCTCAACTTTCTCGGCTCCTGACTGATGAGAAGAAACTATCTCACAGGCCCCTGCACAAGTGTGTAAGAACAAAAGAAATGGAAGCCAGTAACATACACCAGGCTCCTCACAGACACTGCATGTCTGCCTAACTTTGCCACACATATCCAACTGCTATTTTTTTTTTTCCTTCAGTACCAGGGATGCAACTTGGGACCTTGTATTTGACAGACAGACATTTATGCTGCTGAGCTATATGCCCAACCCATGCCATCAGGTTTTTAAGCATTGCTCACATGCCAATGCACTACCAAAATTTGTAATATAAATACACAAGTGAATTTTTGTATATTAAAACAGTACAATATATGAAATGGTTGTGTAGGATATGTTTTATTAGTCTCTGCTTTTAAAAGCTCTCAACAACAAGTCTGCTGCCAGTCCTGGGGACAGGGCTCCACTGAGCACCTTCTGTTCCAGAAGTGGGATCTGTTCTCTCACTGTGGGGTGGGTCTTGAAGTGCTCTAACACATTTTCCTGAATGAGATTCCACATCCAAACTTTCTGCTGCTTCTGTCGCTTAGCACTCAGCTCCCCACTACCCAGCATCAGGTCCTGGAATTCTTTCATTTTATCCCACATTTCAGTGATCCCCTCTCCAGTTTTGGCAGAAATCCGAATCACCTATTGAAAAGGAAGAACAAAAACTGTAATACTGAAAATGATAGTAAACATTTTCTTGGGGACTTCGATATTTGTCATTAATCCTTACAGACTACAGAGGTAGATAAGAGATGTGAGGCTTTACTGCTATGCCAAAGTACACACACTGACCTATATAGACTGAGGGGGTGCTCCTCAGATTGCTCAGTACACAGCAGAAATAAGACATGGATTTATGATCAAATTCTCTAGCTCAGTGACTTCTTTCAATTTAGGATTCCTCATAGGTGGTCAGGAGAATCCCAGACCACTGGGAAAGGCAATGAGAGGTGGTTTCCTTAGGACCCAAGCACCAGAAATCGAAGCATACTTGAGCAACTAGCTCCAAGCTCTCTGTCCAGTTTGCCTCACTTAGCAAGTACTAGGACCTAAGCACCCAGGATCAGCAGGCAAAAGATAGCGCAACACGCCTGAGAAAAATGGAAGCTGAGGGTAAGATAGGCAACTGCTGTTCTCATTATAATGGCCACAGCTGATTGTTTAATTGCACAGTGTCCACCTTCAGACAAAGCTCCTCTCCTGCATTCTCGTTCTGTCTGTCTCTCTCTCTCTCTCATTGAAAATAGCATCCAACAAGCATAACAAGAATCCAAGTATCAAATCACAAGCCTTTTCTCATACTTAGTCTGAAATTGATAATCAAATTGTTCCATAATCTTTAAGGATGGTTCCCTTTCAGGATGGATTTACTATCACTTCTAACTGCTCAAATCAAGCATTAAGCAATCTAATCTATCACCTCACTTTCTAGTTCTTGACATCGAGTAGTTGGAAGATTATATTTAAAATCATGACTACACAGACTGGTTTTGTCATAATTTTAAAACTATAATCTCTTCCATGCAAGCAAAGATTGATTACATGTCTAGCTCTGGACTTACACACACTCTCTCAATGTCCACAGTCCCCTTAGGGTGACAAATGGAGAATGGAATGCAAACTAACCTTTGGTCTCCAGACTTCTGAGCGCTTGCGAAGTAATTTCAGAGCACTCACATACTCTGCTTGGATTCTTCGAGCTGGCACAATCAAGTCTCCATCAGATTTAGTTATGGCGACCAGATCTGCCATCTCAATTATACCTCTTTTGATACCCTGAAGAAAAAAAAGAGGAAGAGTGAAATTTGTTAGAAACATTTCATTTAATCACAACTGGAATAAAAATGGGACAATTAGTTAATGTGACAATTCTGAAAGCCATACATTTCATTAAGTTTTTCTGTATCTTCCTATGCCTTGGGTAACAGGAATCATAATTACTTAACTGAAATGCACTGGCTCTTGGGACTATGGAATCCATCTGTAACGTCTCTGCTGAGTTTAGAGACTCACATGATGAAATACACTCAGAATTAGAGTAAATATATCATTAAGACACAACATGATTGAATGGCAGGTGACAGTTCATCTTGTCTCATGATGAATTCTGCTTCTCAAAAGCTACACTGCAGAATACACCCATCTATCACTAGGGTGCTTAAAAAGAAAACACACATATCAATGTTATCTACATTTCCAGAAACCAAGTCTTTCCAAGGCTCCTTAAATGTATAGAGAATTCTTTTCAATTTGCATTTAAGAAAAATAGCTTGAGTCAGGTGCAATGGCGCATGCCTATTATCCCAGCATGTGAGAGACTAAGGCAGGAGAATTGTCGCAAGTTCTAGGACAACTTGAGGTACAAAGTGAGTTCAAGGCCACAGTGGGAGCTACACGGTGGGACCCTGCCTCAAAAAGACAAAAAATAATAAAATAGCTTGATAACTAAAAATGTCCCAAGGTCTTGGTTTATATTATGTTATACAGAAAAGGCTAGTAAGAAAACATAAAATCCAAGGGCAGAATTTTATTTTGAATTATATTTTTCTACTAAGGTTAGGATTTCTTTTCAAATATTTTAGATATCTTCAATTTTAAGTTCTAATAATGTTGCTATATCACATCCATAATCTGCTATCATAATTTTTTTAGAATTATCAAGCTACAAGAGAAATTTATATAATAATTTATCTTTGAAGACCCCAAGAGGGAATCTTGGAATGTCTTGAATACTAAGAGCGTCTTCCTCATACACAGTAGGTACCTCAGATGACACCCAAAGTTATATACTGTGATCACTCAACACTGAGGCAAAGCAAACAATTCCTGTGTAACAGAAGGAGAGGGACTGTACCATGGGAAACCAGCTGGGTCACTGTGCAGGGAGAAGAGCCAGAGACTGAATTTACTTATGTGGACAATAATGAGATCAACCACACATATTCAGTGAAACTTCAACAAAACCCAGGAGCACACAGTACCCAGGACAGCTTCCTGCTTGGTGACACATCAGTGTTCCAAGAGAGAAACATGTCTGAGGATCTCTGTGTTAGGGACTTACTAGACCTTTCTAAGTATGTCTTCATTAATCTGCTCCTGGTTTGTACCCTTTGTCATAAAAATCACCCTTCTACTGAGATGATCATGTGGTTTTTGTTCTTGGTCCTGTTGATGTGGTGATAATTCTATTTATGGATTTGTGTATGTTGAACCATTCCTGCATTCCTGGAATGAGTCCCACTTGGTCATGATGTACAATATTCCTGACGATTTGCTGAATTCTGTTTGCTAGTAGTTTACTGAGGATTTTTGCATCTATATTAACTAGAAAGATTGGTCTGTAGTTCTCTTTTTTAGTTGGATCTTTCTCTGGTTTTAGAAGCAGTTGTCTATTGACTACTGGAAATGAGTTGTCTATTGACTAACTGAACCTATCAATAGACAGCAACAGGAACCTTCAAATTTGTAGCCAGCTGGTCAGAGGCATGAGTGGCATGGGAGTCCTGTAGTTCACAGCTGAAGTCTGAGGTGAGGAGAAGCTTATAGAAAATTACATCATCCACTTGTGAAGTCTGCTTTAAATTAATCAAGAAACTTCACTGCAGAACAGTGAAGATCACACTGTACAATATATAAACTATGATGGTAGGACCTAAGTTAAAAACACTGATATAAAAACTTTGAACCAAGTATACTATAAACAGTGGTCTTGTTTGGCCTGTGCTATCCATTTATTCTGGTCATATGGAAAAATTTAGGTTATATGCTTAAAGTCATACTGAGTACTATAAGTTAGCAACAATGCATAGAAAAAATATACCTTTGCACAAGATCATCAATACCTACTTCCAAAATCTTTACTCTCACAGCATGAAAAACACAAGAGGAAAGGGATAGTTTCCTAGATACATATGAAATGCCAAAGCTGAGTCAAGAAGATACATAAACTCTAAATAACCCAACAATGAGAAATAAAATTGAAAATATAATTACAAAAACCTACCAACAAAGAAAAGACCAGGTCCCAATGGATTCATAGCTGAATTCTACAAGAAAATTAGAGATTTAATGTCAACTTTTCTCAAACTCTTTAATAGAAATGAAAGGGAAGCAATTCTCCCAAAGTCACTCCTGGAGGCAAGTATTACTCTGCTGCCAAAACCTTTTTTTAGTTAGAGAATGATCTAACTAAAAAAAGAAAGTACAGGCCAATCTGTCTAATGAATATAGATGCAAAAATCCTCAATAAAATACTAGCAAACAGAATGCAACAAATCATCAAGAAGCTATTCATCATGACCAAATGGGATTCATTCTAGGAATGCAGGGATGGTTCAACACATGCAAATCCATAAATGTAATACAGCACCTCACTAGAACTAAAAACAAAAACCATATGATCATCTCAATAGATGCAGAAAAAGCTTTTGACAAAGTCCAACACTCACTCATGATAAAAACCCTGCAGAAAACTGGAATAGATGGTCTATATCTCAACCTGATAAAAGCCAGCTATAAGAAACCAACAGCCAATATCATTATTAAATGGGCAAGGGCCTGCCCAATAGCTCAGTTGTTTAAGTGCCTGCTTAAGCAAAGCAGTCAGGCTTAGAATTCTGTAGGTCAAAAAATAAAAATAAAATAAATGGGCAAAACCTCAAGGCCTTTGCTTTAAAATCAGCAACAAGACAAGGATATCCACTGTCACTACTCCCTTTCAATATAATTCTGGAAACATTAGCCAGAGCAATTAGACAGGAGAGAAAAATAAAAGGAATAAGGATTAGAAAAGCAGAAGTGAAATTATAATTATTTGCAGATGACATGATACTCTACATAGAGGATGCCAAAAACTTCATCAAGAGACTTGTAGATTTAATCACCAAATTCAGTGGCATAACAAGATACAAAATCAATACCCAAAAATCAGTAGCATTTTTGTACACAAATAATGAATGTACTAAGAAAGTAGTTAGGAAACCACACCTTTCACAATACCATCCAGAAAAAAGAGAGAGAGAGACGGAGAAATACTTAGGAATCAGTCTCACAAAGGATGTAAAAGATTTCTACAGTGAAAATTACAGTATTCTGAGAAAATACATTGAAGAGGACTTGAAAAACTGAAAAAATATTCCATGCTCCTGGATGGGAAGAATCAGTACTGTGAAAATGGCCATACTCCCAAAATGGTTATACAGCTTCAAAGCAATCCCAATTAAAATATCATTAGTATACCTCAGATAACTAGAGAAAACTTTTGTCAAATTCATTTGTAACCAGAAGAAACCCAGAATATCAAAGGCAACCCTAGGAAACAAAGGAAAGGCAGGAGCTATCATAGTCCCTGACCTGAAATTGTACTATAAAGCTACTGCAATAAAAAGAATGAATACTGGCATTGACACAGCATTGACACTCACACTGCAGATCAAAGGAACAGACTAGAAAACAAAGACACAATGCAAACATACTGAGCCACCTTAGCTTTTTTCCAGTATTTTAAGGAAAGGTCTGCAGGGTGGTCAGGGTGTCATTACTAGATCAGACTCATAGTGATTCTCCTGTTTACAGCCTCCCAAGTGCTAGGGTTACATGTGTGCACCACGGTGCCCAGTGCCAACTGCTATCTCAGCACACCCCGGGGCTTGGGCCGGCATGGCAGGCCTGGGGATCAAACCCTAGGTCCCTGCACCTGCTTGCAGGTGCTTTAATCAGCTGAGTTATTTGACTGGTCTTCAGCCCCTTTATTCTTGATAAAGGTGCTAAACATGTTCACTGGAAGAAACATAGCCTCTTTAATAAATGGTGCTAGAAAAACTGGCCAAAGGCTAAAACTAGTTCCATGTTTAACACTATTTAAAAAGATTTAAATATTAAAACAGAAACACTAAATCTTCTGTTGGAAAATGTAAGTAGAAATCTTAAAGACACAGGGGTAGATACACAGTGCATGAACAACAACAAAAAAAAAACTGCACGGGAAATACCTCAGAGAATAAACAAGTGAGATCTTATCTTTTTGAAAGCTCTCTGCACTTCAAAGGAAATCTCCAACAGAGTAAAGAGAAAACCCATAAACTCAAAAAAATTATAGCCAACTGTCTCTGACAAAGGTCTTCTATCTAGAACACATAAACAATTAAAAAAAAAAAAAAAAAAAAACCAGGACTCCCAAATTCAAAGTCTCAATCACATTTCTCAGTGGAAAAAGTAAAAAATGGCAAGTAAATATGTGAAAAAATGTTCAACATCATTGGTCCTTTGTGAAATGCAAATTAAAACAACACTGAGCTTCCATCTCACCCCACAAAGAATGCCATCAAGAAGTCAGCCAATAACAAATGCTAGAGGGGCTGTGGAGAAAAACACTGTTGGTGGGAGTGCAAACTGGTATAACCACTATGGAAATCAGTGTGGAGATTCCTTAAAAAGCTAGGATTTGAAATCCCATCAAGCCAGCTATTCTCCTCCTGAAAACTTCATTCCACTGTGATATATGAGCACCCATGTTCATAGTAGTGCAGTTTGTCATAGTTAAATTCTAAAAACAACCCAAATGCCCACCAGCTGAAGAATGAATAAAGAAGATGTATTTTTACACAATGGAGTAAATCTGAGTCTTTTTGTTGGTAAATAGGTGCAACTAAAGAACATACTCTTAAGTGAAATAAATCAGACATATGCAAACAATGTATTGTCTCCTTAGTGTGAGGACCTGAAAGAGAAAAATGGAATCTGAACCGTAGTGTGTTAGTTGATACATTGTGTCAACTTGGCTGAATCAGCGCAGGCAGTTCTCAGTATGGGGGCCCAGCTCTGGAGGTCGGCAGGGCCCAGGAATTGAGAAAGGCTTCCTGTGACCCTGCCCTGTTTCCTGCCTCCCTGCCCGGCTTCGTTGAGAAGTCCCAGTGTTCAAAGGAGCTTGACCTTCATTGTTTTCTGCCGCATGAACTGCTGTTACTTGCCTTGTAGCCAGCGGAGTATGGGCTGAACTCTCCAGTAACTGTGAGCTAAATAAACCTTTCTTTCCTTCATTTTGAGTGTCAGGTATTTGTCCCAGTAACCAGTAAAAAGTAACTAAAAAAGGGAATGAATTTATTTAAAAGGAAAGAGTTACTGAGTCGAGGAGAAGGAGTGGGGGGAAAAGATGTATCCATGAATGTTAAGCAGGATGGCTTGGATAACTGTACTGTGAATTTCTGCTAGTCTATGGAAAGAAATAGATAATGCTTTAATTTGTTTATTCAATTATTTAAACTTTTTCTTGTCTTAATTTTTTTTTCTTTATTTTACATGCATATATCTAATAATATGAATAACAGGTTGGAAGAAAACACTATGCATCATAATAAATAATGTGAAATTCATGTTACTTTAAGTGAAATTCTGTATCACTTGTAATTTTTGTTTAATTCTTTTTTTTATGTATTTAGTACAGAGTCTACAGGGTTTCACCTCACAGATTGGACTTGTAGTGATTCTCCTGTTTGCAGCCTCCCAAGTGCTGAGATTACAGGGGTACACCATCATGCCCAGTCTCAATCGCCATCTCAGCATGCCCTGGGGGAGGGGCCAGCACGACTGAACCCCTGCCGCTATGCTCTGCCTAAGCAGGTACTTTAGTCTGCTGAACTATCTGGCCAGCCCCAGTTTTTAATCTAATCTGTACTTTCTTTCTAAGATATAACGGGGCCTTCAAATTTAAAGAACCAATTCAGAAATGGGCATCTGAAATGAATACACACTTCTCAGAGGACGAAATTAAAGACGCAAATAAATATATATGAAAAAATGCTCCACATCGCTAGCCATTCGTGAAATGCAAATAAAAACAACACTGAGGTACCATCTCACTCCAGAAAGAATGGCTATCATAAGGAAATCAACCAACAACAAATGTTGGAGAGGTTGTGGAGAAAAGGGAACACTTCTCCACTGCTGGTGGGAATGTAGACTGGTACAACCATTGTGGAGGTCAGTGTGGAGACTCCTCAAAACAGTAGGACTAGAAATCCCATTCAAGCTGGCTATCCCCCTACTGGGAATTTT
>PVKA01023489.1:0-35570 GCA_004027165.1 Ctenomys sociabilis
CATCCACTAGGTAAATAATTATTGAATCTTTGATATAATTCAGCTATAAAAAAAACCTGTAAATATAATTTCATGTATGCACCTTGTACAATACCAAAACGTTATGAAAACAGTTTGCAATGTATTAATTCATCGACTCTGTATGGTTAAGGTGTCTTGAAACTGTCTGATTGACATTTGTATTTTAATAAAATAAAAAACCATACAAACTATTGTGATTATGTATTAAAATATAAAACAGAAAATTATATTCAGTACATAAGTGCTTAATATGTCTGTTTTGGGTTTATAATTTAGAATGCATGGGGAGAAAACAGAGAAGTAGAAGAAGCTTAGGAGAGTAGAAATAAGGCTGGAGGACGAAGAGGGCTCATACTTGCTTTGGGAAACTGGTACAGAATACTGAAGAGAAAGAGAAGCAAGAGATACGAACAACACCAACTAAAAGGCTAGAAGGCACATTCATATTCATAAATCATGATGAAACAATGCAGGAGGAAAAAGAAAAACTGAAAAGCAAGTACAAAATCACAAAAATAACAAAAAAATGTGACAGAGAAAGTCCACTTTCAGGTTTGTCTCTGCTGTCACTAGTAGACAATGTGTGCAGAGAAAGTGCCAGCAAGCTAGAAGTAGCTTAGTTTATGGTATAGTATTGGATAATGTCAGTGAGCCTGCACTCTCTGGCCAAGACCAGACTCATTCTACACACCTTCCATGAGCCTGAACCCTGCTTGGAGCCATTAGAAGGACCCAGCATCTGCTCTGTGTTCTAAGCTCAGTTTGCCTGTATCGAAGATTGCTCCAGAAATTCAATAAGAGAATAGACTCTTAAAAGCTATTAACCAAAAGAAATGAATCAGCTATAAAGGAAAGCCTATCAGAGGCACAACTAACTACTCAGCACAAACCCTCAAGTCAAGGAGAGGTTGGAGTGAAGTATTTCAAGATCTCAAGGCAAACAACCTTCAGCCCAGATTGATGTAGCCCAACAAAACTATCTTTCAAAATTGACGAAAAATAAGATATTTCCATGACAAAGAGCATCAAAGGAAATTTACGATCACTAAACCAGCACTCCAACACACATAAATCAATAAAATGGAATACACCATATTAAGAACAAAAATCATATAATCAACTCAACAGATGCAGAAAAATCTTTTGACAAAGTCCAGCAATCAATCATGATTAAAAACTCTACAGAAAATCAGAATTATCTTTATCTCAATGTCTTAAAAGCCATTTATGAAAAAACAACAGCCAACATCATACTAATTGGACAAAAACTACAAGCTTTCACTCTAGGAGCCAGGGAGATAGCTCAGTAGCATAAGCGCTTAGCTGGCAAGTGCAAGGGCCTCAGTTCAATCCCCGGTTCCACCAAAAACATGAAAATAAAAATAAAATAAAATAAAAGCTTTCATTCTAAAATCAGGAACAAGACAAGGATGTCCACTGACTTTACTTTTATTCAGCATAGTCTTGGAAACATTAGCCATAGCAATTAAAAAAGAAAAAGAAATAAAAGGAACAAGATAAGAAAGAAATCAAATTATTATTATTTGCAGATACAATGACATTCCACATGTAAGACTCTCAAGATCTCCACTAAATGAACTGCTAAATTTAATAAGCAAATTCAGCAGTATAGGTGAATACAAACTAAACACTCAAATATCAACAACTTCCATATACACAAATAACAAACTCACTGAGAGAAAAATTAGGGAAAGAAGTTCTTTCACAACAGCATCCAAAATAAAAATGAAATACTTAGAATCAATCTAACAGAAAACTAAAATATCTTTATATTGAATAATATAGTACTTTGAAAAAGGAGATTGAAGAAGACATCAGAAAATGGAAAGATATCCTTTGCTCCTGAGTAAGAAGAACTAATATAGTAAAAATGATCATATTTCCAAAGATTTTATATATATAAAAATTGTCACAGGCCTGTATTCTACAGTGTTTCTTTTTCTTTTTTTTGACGTTTTCATCTTCTCCCTTCTTTTCATTTATCACCTTTTTTTAAAAAACAAACATTTACGTAAGAGACACTATGGCAATAATTGGTATGACATGATAAGAAATATGCACTTAGAAGACCTGAATGATAGGCATTCCAAGTATGACCCTACTATTACATATTTCTATCTTCAGTGCAGTTGCTTAGTTCACAGGTATCAGCATATATAGTTAGTCAGGGTGAGAATCCTATTAATTAACTGCTAGTTTCAAAAACCTGCTGATATTTTTCAGGATCACTGCCTTAACCAACCTGTGCATATAAATGAGTGGCTTTGCCCGTCATGTTTCCTAGCTTTTCTCCTTGCTCTCCCCTCATTCTTTAATCCTTAAGTTCTCACTTTCCTTTTCATTGTGTTAATACTTTTCGATTTGGATTTCTTCTTTTGAATTCTTACACAGGGAGACCATATGATATCTACACACATGGTTTTGGTTTATTTCATTTATCTTAAAGTTGCATTCACTTAAATATAAGGGGTTCAAGTTTATCATTCTTTATAGCTGTGTAATATTCCATTGCATCTTGGTTGTTTCCAAGATTTGTATGTCACAAATTGTGCTGCGATAAACATAGGTGCACATATATTACTATGATATGACATTTTCAGGTTCTCTGGGAAAACTTCCAGTAGGGGGATAGCTGGTTTGAATGGAATGACCACTACTGGTTTTTTATGGAGTCTCCACACTGATTTCCAAAATGGGTGCACCAGTCTACATTCCCATCAGCAGTGGAGAAGCGTTCCTTTTTCCCCACAGCCTCTCCAACATTTGCTGTTGCTTGATTTATTTATGATAGCCATTGTTGTGGGGTGAGATGGTATCCCAGTGTTGTTTATATTTGCATTTCACGAATGGCTAGTGATGTGGAGCATTTTTTCATATATTTATTTGTTTCTATAATTTCGTCCTCTGAAAAGTGTGTGTTCATTTCAGATGCCTATTTCATGATCGGGTCTTTAAATTTGGGGGCCCTAATGTTTTTTTAGTTCTCTACAAATTCTAGAGAACATACCTTTGTCTGAGTTCTTACTAGTTAAAATTTTTTTCCAAATTTTTAGGTTTTCTTTTTACTTTGCTGGTAATTTCTTTTTATGTGCAAAAACTTCTCAATAAGAGGAGAGAAAAATTTCTCTCAGGCTCTCACAGAGAGCAAACTGGTCAAGCATTGGCCGAGACTCATCCACATGGATGACACAGACAAAGGATCTACAGAGTAAGGTACAGGATTATAAGATAAACCCTGAGGGGACTTCACTGACATCAACAGAAACAAAAGCTACATCTTTTGATATATAGATCTTGATCTATCTTGGTCTTAACCATCCAGCAGAAAAGTATAAAAATGAGGTACACAACATGGGGCCATAATAATAAGTTGAGCTGTAAATGGCTATGGCCGACAACTTCTTCAGATCACTCACTATTGTTGTGGAATGCTAGACTGTGTTGGATTGTGTCATCGAGTTCAGGCACCTAAATAGGTTTATTGACAATGGAGTGCCCATCTCTGACAGGTGTAGACAAAGGAAGGGGTATAGAAAGGAAGAATCATGATGTGTGTGTATGGACAGTACAGTTGGGATAGATAACGCTGTGCTTCTACATAATTCTATGAGAGGGAAGATTTGCACTAATGGTGGTTGGACAGGATATTATATCGGCTTCTAGTACTATGGACAACCACTAGGAAAATAGCAAGGCAGAAAGTATTAATTATTGAATCTTTGATGTAATTCAGGTATAAAAAAATAAGATATGCAAACAGTTACACTCTCTTTCTTTACTGATAAGAGTCATATGCTATAATAATGTCTGTAAGTATGATATCATATATGCACCTTCTATGATACCAAAACATTATGAAAACAGTTTGCAATGTATTAATTTATCAAATCTGTCCTGTTAAGGTGTCTTTAAACTGTCGCATTGATATTTGTACTTCAATAAAATAAAAAATAAATAAATTTTAAAACCCAATTGTTAATTCTTTCAAATTTTACCCATACAATTTGATTCTTTTTTCATGAACTGTTTGCCTACCCCTATGTCTTTAAGAGTTCCTCCTGCTTTCTCTTCCAGGAGACTGAGTGTTTCTGTTTTAATGGTTAGATATTTAATCCATTTTGTCTGTAGCTTATTGTATGGTGATAGATCTGGGTCAAGTTTTAGTTTCTGGCATGTAGAAAGCCAGTTTTTCCAGCACCATTTGAAGAAGAGGCTTTATTTCTTCCAGTAATCATGTTTGCCCCTATATCAAAGATAAGGTGGCTGAGTGTGTTCGTAGAGGCCTCTGCATCCTCTAATCTATTCAGTTGATCCTTGGGTCTATTTCATTTCCAATACCATGCTGCTTTTATCACAGCAGCTTTGTAGTACAATTTCATATCATAAATGGTAATGCCTCATGCCTTGTCGCGGTGGCCCAGGGTTGTGCTAAAATGTTGTGTATGGTTAAATTTCTAAATTTCTGTGTAAAAAATTTGTAATTGCTTATTTCAATTTTTTTTTTTACTTTTTAAATTTTTTTCACATTCTGTACAATTTAAAGTTTAGCATATTAATGATTTACAGAAAATACTTGTTCCATGTTATGTACAAGGCATTTGATATTCAGAGAGATACTGATCTTAAGCTCAACAACCTATGTATTAGGGTAATAATATCATCAAGCTTCTCTTCTAGAGGGTTAACAACTTAAGTTAGCAGACCAAGAATTACAGAAAAAGAAGGGCTACAAGAATAGTCAAAATGGTGGCACTAGTCCTTCAAGGTCAGTGAGGACTCAGGAATAAGAGAATATATACTGCAACATCCCGTAACTCTGTTGTGTTCCATATTTTCTGATCAAGGAGATTATAGGGCCACATAGAAAAATCATCAATAATGTAGAATGTGATTAAGGAGAGTCACCTAGAGAGGAAAAATTCTCTCAGCCTTTCACAGACAGCAAATTGGTCAAGCAATGGCCGTGACTCATCCACATGGCTGACACTGACACAAGATCTACAAACATCTGTACAGGATTTCAGCGTAAATACTGAGGGAATTTGACTGACCTACTGAGATACAGAAGTTACATTTCTTGTTAGATAGGTCTTGCATTACCTTAGTCTTAACCTTCCAGCAGAAAAGTATAAAAATGAGGTATAAAAAGTAAAGCTATATTAATATGCTGAGGTATAAAAAGTAGAGTCATATTAACATGCTGAGCTTTAGAAGACTCAAGTCAACAAATTCTGATATTGCCAGTCATGTAGATAACCCATTACTGTTATAGAGTACAGGACTATATTTGAATACTTTGCTGAATTCACGTTCCTATAGTATATGAATGGTAATGGAATACCCATCTCGGACAAAAGTAAACAAAAAAGGGTGCTATAAATGAAGGAACATTTTGTAGTAATATATACATACAAGATAGTTAGCACAGATTTATAGTTACTTTCTCTTAATTCAATGAGAAGAAAGTTTTGAACTAATAGTGTTTAGACCAGATATCCTGTCTGCATCTTGTACTCTGAATAACTACTACAAAAACAACAATATGCAATGTATTAATTATTATAACTGTCCTACTAACCTGTTTTGAAACTGTCTCACTGCTAGTTCCTTCTCAATAAAATTAATAAAAAATAGATCAATATAACAAAAACATTAAATGTGCTGGGAAACACTAAAACCCTTGAAGACATTGGTTTAGGCAAGGTTTTATGAATAAAATTCCAGTTGCACAGCAAGTATCACATAGAAATAACAACTGGAATTTCATCTTATTAAAAAGCTTTGCACAACAAATAAATCACCAAAAAGTAAAAACTACCGTGGAGTCAGAAAATATTTTAACCAATTATCCTTCAGACAAACTACTTCTATTTAAAACAAAAAGAATTTAAAAATATCAGACCTCCCTTCAAAGACCCAGTCCAAAAAATGGGCATTTTAGACGAATACACACTTCTCTGACTAACTAATTTAATGATAGCAATATGTAATGCATTAACCACTGTCACCCTCCTTTTATCTTATTTTGAGATTTTGTTTTATATTCTTTCTCTTTACAATGAAAAAGAAAGAAAGAAAACAAGGGACAACCATAGCTGTTTTTTAGCCCTTATAACTTACCCAGTCTATGTATGGCACATAGTCCTAGTACTGTTAATCCCACTGCCCTGGATGTAACATTGTAACATCAATCAATCTCAGCAGTACACAGCCTAGATCCGGCTACCTCTGAGAAAGCCCCACATAAAGCATGAGGTTTTAGGGGAGACATCTAGACACACATCATAACATTCTGTTTCTGGTTCCTCACATACTCATGCATATCCCTTTAGGCAGAAGACATATGGTCCATCTCTAGGGGTTTCCAAAGGCCTAACAGTTTCAACATTTCTCAATTCTAAGTCCAAAATCTCCTCTGAGATTAAAGCAAACACTTAGCTGTAAGATCCTGCACAAATGCATAGTTAAGGGCTGGGCATATAGCTCAGCAGCATAACAGCCTGCCTGGCAAGTTCAGTCTCCAGTACCAAAAAAAAAAAAAAAAGTTAAATAATTAAAATCCAGTTCCTTTTCCAGCATTCCCAGCAACTGGTGGCTCTGCACTTATGGCATTTCTTATGGTTGTAGCTCCCATGGCTTTTTTCCTTGACTGACTTTGTTCACTTCCTTGGACCATTCATGTTCCTGGCTTCTCCAATCTTGTGGAGTCTTCATTGCACCCTCAGCTTCACACTCACAGTTTCACACACTGCCCTCTCAGGCGCACTCAGCCTTGCCTTCCAGGTCTTCTTCTGAAACTGGTAGAAACCTCATGACTACACAGCTTTTGCATTCTTCATGCACGTAAAGTAAGTGCCATGTGCATGATGTCAAGGTCTACTGGCACATTGATCAGGAGCCAGGCTTTCTTCTCTCTTGGGCACTGTGGTTTAGTGCCTATGAATCAAATTGTGAGAAAGAAGTTCCTTAGGTTGCTGCATTTTGAAACTGCTCTGGGGCTTTTTTCTCAAAGCAGTTTTTCACATTTGCAACTCTAAAGCTGCAAAGGTTGGAGTCCAGTTGGTCATTGTGGTATCCTCAGGACATTTTTCTTTCGTCTTCATCTCTAATACTTGTCTTTTCTTGACAGTCTTTTCATCAACCAATTTCTCATGTGTTCCACCTTTGCAGCTCACAACTTTGCTAGAGCTTCCTCTCTGGCCAAACTCAAAATATTTTAAGTCACTGTTCTGGGTCCTATGCTCTTCATTCTCAACATAAATCTGGCTGAAGAACCCCAAAATCTGCCATGCTACTGCCTTGTCAGACTGCCTTCACATTTCTTCAGAAAAATTCATTAGTCCACTTGCCTTATCTCAGTCTCAGGCAAAGTCTGGACATGAGCAAAGTGCAGACAAAATTTCTGCCAAGCCACAATACATATCATCTGAAGTCTAATACCCAATGAAATCCTTTCCAGCATAGACCTCCAAGGCCTGGCCTATAGGAGCATCATTTTTGTCAGCATTCTGATCTTTGGAGTTCTGACCAGAAGCTGTCATCAGGTACAGCCTAAGGTATTCAAGCTCTTTTTCAATCACCGTCTTTAAACGCTTTCAAACACTGCCTACAGTCTGGTCCCAAAAGCTACTAAACCACATGGTCAGGTATAGTGATAGCAGCAGCTCCACATCTGGTATTAAATTCTGTCTTAGTAATTTTTCTGTCATTGCTGAGAAAAAAATAATACACAAAGTTAAAGGAGGAAAGGTCAATGTAGCTCACAGTTTGTAGTTTTCAGTCCACAAGCAGCTGGCTCCAAAGCAGGGTTGCATGGCAGATAGACATCATAGAGGAGAAAACACCACAATAGGCAAAAGGTAGCAAATAAGGGATGACCATGTTTCTTTCTATTTCTTATGTTTTATCCAGGCTACTTAGGATAGGTAGCACTCAAGTTAATCCTAGTGTTCTTGATCCTCACACTGTAGCACAAACCAAAAGCACGATCACAATTTTAGATCCATCCACCTCTGAGAAAGCCCCACCTTTGACTGCATGAGGCTTTGGGGGTACATCTAGACACAAGCCATAACAGATTGATATATAGTATTATTTGTATTAGTGTACATTTGCAGTACAGGATGATTACATTCATCAAAGGCACTGGTACATGCTTATAACATATCTTAATTCTTTTTATGTCATCTTCCTCTCCCTTCCCTCCAAGCTGCATTTTTCCATACCATCTCTCTCTTCTTCTATCTTCATTTAGATTTATTTTTTTAAGTTTTCTATTATCTGTCTTTTTTTATTCTTCATGTTTGGGGTTCCTCATATAAGGGAAAACATGCAACATCAAAGCTGGTTCTGATTTATATTACTTAACATTAAGGTCTTAAAGTGCATCCATTTTCTTACAGACAAACCTGCTTTAATGAACACTGTCACCTTTTTTCATGTGGCTGAAACAGTGTGGACACTGGTGAATACATTAACTGTAAAAATATAATATTCACAGAAACAAATTACCTTAAGTTGATAATATACTTTGGAGAGCAGTCTGCTTGTTGTTTTGTAAAGATGTTTTTCACTAATAACAATAAAATCTGGCATTAACAAAAGTTGAAGAAACATTGCCATTGTTTTGGGGTTATCTACAAGCTGTCACTTATTTTTCTATATTCCTTTGTTTTGTCTATAAGAGTAAAGAAACCATCACATAGCTTACTGAGAAAAAAAACAATCTCTTTCAGCTTTGAACTTATACTTAGAATTAATGAACACAGAATGAGATTTTATCCTCCCTTTTACCGTCCCAGAAGATAGCAAAGGAAATGTCATTAAAAACATAAATTGACCTGGTTCCACCAAAAAAAAAAAAAAAAAAAACATAAATTGATTACAGTCTTCTGAAATTGAATGAGAAATTTTCCTCCCAAACTCTCTCAGTATAAATGCTTCAGTAATATTGTTCAAGGTTCAGATAAGTTGGCTATTAAGTAAATTTGCTTTGAATATATAAGTGGCATTCAAAAACCTGTCTAGCCATGAAAGATTTAAGTTGAATTATACCTGTGGTGAAAAATGAAGAAAAGATTAGAAAAGATCTTTACTTATAATTCATATACTAACTCATATTCTTATTCATCTATATCCATATACAACCCATTGCTGAAAAACACCCTGTGCATTTTCAGTGGGCATGCACCACTTTCCATAAAATGCACAGTGGTAGAATTTCATATCTCCATCAATCTTCCTTTCCCATCATTTTTTCATTGTTTACAAGAACCAAAAATCATTCAGGCACTGTGCTAGGCTGCAGAGCTAGAGAAAAGAATAAAGTCTGGGTAGATTCATCAACTGCAGTGCTTCTCTCCCCAGAAGGGCTGCAGTTTTGCTCCTACCAGGTATTTGGCTTCCTATTCTGACCCCTTTGGTTTTTGTTTTGTTTTTTTGTTTTTTGTTTTATTTTTTAACAATTTAAATTTATTGAACTCCAAATATTATTTTTATTAATGTTATTGAGAAACAAATAGCAATGAAACAGTTTCAAAACAGGTAAGTAGGACAGTTATAGTAATTAATAATAGCATATTATTGTCTACATATTAGTTATTCATAGTACAAGAGGCAGACTTGATATCCTGTCCTCACGATATTAGCACAAATCTTTCTTCTCATTGAATTAAAAGCAAGTGGCTGTATATCTATCCTAACAATTTTGTATATACAGATACAAAATGGTCCTGTATTTTTATCCCCTATTTATTTAGTTTTGTCCAAGATGGGTATTCCATTGCCATTTAAATATTGTAGATGCATGAATTCAGCAAAATATTCCAATATAGTCCAGTAGTCCGTAATAGTAGTGGGTTATCCATAAAACTCACAATATCAGAAGCTGTTAACTTGAGTCTTTTACAGCTCAACATATTACCATGACTTTACTTTTTATACCTTGTTTTTACACTTTTCTGCTGGATAATTAACACCGAGATAAAGCAAGAACTATATAGCAAGAAATGTAACTTTTGTATCTGACAAGGTTAGTCAAATTCCCTCAAGATTTACCCTGAAAGCCCATACTGCAGTTTGTAGATCCTTTGTAAGTATCAGCCATATGGATGAGTCACAGCCATTGCTTGATCAACTTGCTCTCTGTAAAAGCCTAAGAGAAGTTTTCTCTCTATGTGACTCTCCTTAGGCACACTCTACATCATCGATCACTTTCCTCTATGGCCCTGTAATCTTGATCAGTAAATTTGGGCCACAACTGAGTTACAGGATGTTCCAATATAGGTTCTCCTATGTCCTGAATCCCTATTTTGAACCCTTTGAATTCATACTTCCTCACTCCACAGCCCACAGCCATCTCTTTGATCCTTGATCCAGCTTTACCCCACACATGGTTATTTAGGTGTTGTTTCACTCCCTCCACTTTCTGTGAATTCTAATCCAGTCCCAACTCACCTTCCCCTCCCCCAGTGATGAAATTCAATTTAGCTGTAATGTCCAATCCCCATTATGTGAGTTGGGATTAAATTTAACAGACAAAATACAGGACTTTCCTTATGTCTGAATTCAAATAAAAAATGAGCTTTAGTATATTTCATATAATATTTAGGACAGGACACATTTTTAATAAAGAATTATGTGCCATTATATTAAATTCAAATTTAACTGAAATCTTTTATTTTTATTTGCTAAATGTGGCAACTTTCATTGGGCAAATAAAACACATTCATCAAGGAAATTCCTACTGGGACTTAATGATGCGCCTGACCCTACAAGATTAATCACAGCAAAACTTGTTTGGAGCTCACATTACTTTCATTTTCCCAGATGTAGCCCCTGAGATACAGATCTGAATGTAAGTGGTTTATTTGGGAAATAATATAAGGAAGGAAAAGAAAGGAAGCCAACAGTGTGAGTTAACCGAGTTACTTCTCTGGGTAGGTGAGAACCAACTTCAAAAGTTATTCACACCACCAAGGGACAGGGTGCTGGGCTTTCTTTCTTTGACTTACATTTGGCATTAACTGAGGGACACTTCTGGGGAATTGAACTCCCCTGCATTTCTACCAAAGTGTGTCTCAGAAGTAGCATGAAAGTCTCTGGCAGAGTCACCAATGTTTGCAGCAAAAGTCACTAAGTAAAGATAGTGAGTGCCAAGGAGACATGAACAGGCACTGCTGTAATAGCATTTGCTAGTGTGAAATGTCTGGAGCACAAGCCCCATATAAATGGAATTAATTTGGGAACTGAATGTAAGTCTAAAAACCATGGCAAGGAAAAACTGAGTAAGACTTCAAAGACAATGCCATCCAATTCCTCTCTATCACACACTGAAATGTTATGTCTCAGAGAGTCTTGTCCAAGATGCTGTTTTTACTACTGTCAGGTTTCCTGGAATGGTGATGGATGATTCACAAAGAATTTTCACATTGACTAGACCCAGTATCTTACTATTCCATATTTCATGGGAAAAGTAGTTCTTTGAGTTTTGTTCTGAGCAGGATATGGGACAAGCAGACATTAATTGAGCATTAACTGACCCAAAGTATCCCCTCTCATCATGAGCTGAAAACCCATCCTCCTGCTAGTCTGGAAGTCAAAGCAGTGTGTTCATCAGGAATCAGGCTCTTGTGCTCAAAGTCTGTCCTGTCTCTGTACCATGGCATTGCTTTTTCCTTGCCCATGCTCACACCAATGTGATGTCTAACCTTTCACATTCATAAAAACATCCACAGGAAGAAATCGCGTGGACGAAGATGAGGCACCTCCAGGCAGAGGTTCTCATCCCTATGCCACCATTGTAGTATTTCCGTAGGGAAGTCCCACCCAAACTAGAGAAATGAACAGAACCCTAGATCACATTCTCCCTAGATCCTTGGGGTGAAAATCAAGTGGAATCTCAATGTAGAGTGCCAACATTTTTTATACATTTGCCATCTATTAAAATTAATAAGAAACAGAGCTTTTCCAGGTCCTGGTACAGAACTACAACATAGTTACATGCTCAATAAATGTTTAATGAATGAAGGATAGAGTATCTGAGTGGTGACTTGCTGTTTATTCTCACATAGCAATTTAAAGAATTTTATTTCTTTTTATAGTTTTTTATCAACAATTGTCTACATGATTTCATGGTGATTGATAATCACATTTTGTGAAGCATAATATACAGTACAGTTAACAGTAATAAGGAAAAAATGACAAAGGCAAGAAGAAACAGCTAATCCATGTTTTACAACCTGACCAAAACTTTTGCAGATCTAATGATCTTTGATAGGTATTCATGAGGTTCCTATTTACTTAGCATTTATAACTTCAACCAAAACAAGACACCCAATCAAGGTTATAACATAATGAATACTTAATAACAAACCACTTTTTCTCCTTTGATATTAATAATTTTCTTACTTGATCTACAAACAACCTCACAGCAAGTCAAAGAAATGCAATTGGAACTTTAATGTTATATTATTTTCCACTTCTTAACTTAATATGCTGAGCCCATGCTTAAAGCACTATAAATTATTATAAGTGATCCCATTTATCAGAGTTCCTTTACAATTAGGAATGCCCCTGGGAAAAGCAGGCAAAAGATACTGGGCAGCATAATGAGTAGATTTTTTGAAGCACTTATGCACCAAACCACAAAAAAGAACTCCACTGGAATATTCATATCTTGTATAACTACGTGGTAAAATCTTGATATTCATTTAATGAGAACTACCTTCTTAAAAACATATCTTAGAAGTGAGTGTAAACTTAACATATTACCTTGATTTTTTTTGTAAACATAGTATATTAAATTTTAGGGAATCTAAACACAATCTCTGAAAAGGATGTCAGGCAACATTAACTTCATTCAACTCACCTTATAAATGCCAAGATAAATACCCAGAGAAGTTAAGTCACTTTCTACAGCCCACAGTTTGCTAAACTTTTCCAATAAGGGTCCAGAGGATAAACATTTTAGATTTTGTGCTCTATAGCATCTCTGTTGCCTTTATTCTGCCCTGACATTGTCATGTGTAAAATAATATTTAAATAAACAAGCATGAAGTTGTTTGTAGATCGACAAAATTTTATTTATGAAAAGTACAGGTAGTCTAGCACTGGCCCATGGCCTATAATTTACCAAACCCAGAGACAGGGCAACCTAGCTTCTGTGACTTGCTTTATTTTATTCATTCATTCATTCATTCATTCATCCATCCATTCATTCATTCAAGACATAAGGCAGGTAGAGAATCCCACTATGGCTGAAATGGCTGACTCCAGGTTTAAACTGCAGTATTTTTGCTACACGGATAAAATTTAGCTATCTTAACTAATTATGTCTCAAGCAAATATCTCCAGTTGGAAATCCAACTTCTGATCATGGAAATCATCTATGAGACACAAAAGTATGATTTTCTATGAAACTAATAGCATAACTGTTCTGCATTTGTGACTCTCCCCAGGCACACTATAGAACTTCAATCTCTTTCCTCTGTGGCTCCACAATCTCCTTGCTCAGAAAATTTGGAGCTCACCTGAGTCTCATAATATGGGTTTATGCTCCAAAAATCATACATGACCTAGTAATTTTATTAGAAAATGTAAGCTATAATTTCTAGAATAATCCTCCCTACTTGGCCCCTAATTCACGCAAGTTTCTTCCATGGAGTCCTTATAGCTTTTGGTCCATCTTCTGCCTTTTCATACATCCTAATACAGTGTGTGTGTCAAACAATGCACAGAAAGGAACTGCTTTTAGAAACACAGCTAGATTCTAAGGTGAAGCAGAAGGCCAGCAGAGTGTTCAGTCACTCATTGAGTCTTTTCATAAATACTTGCCAACCTTGACAGCAACCTGGGAGTACAGAGTTGAACATAGAGATAAGAGTCTTAGTACAGAAACGTTTGAAGTAGAATGAGGGATGCTAAGTAAATATTAATAAGTTCTGTCGCAAACTAAAGAAAGTGCTTGAATAGCAGACAGGGCCTGTGAAGACAAAGGAGAGACATATAAATAGAGATGAAGGAAGACATCTCCAAAGGAGCACCTTTATGGAAAAGTCAAGCATGATGGCAAAGACCCAGGCTTACATGGATCTTAGTAATAAGAATCATTGGTGCAATTGTCCTAAAGCACAATCTTGCTTGGTATATTTAGTGTAATTAGATTACAGGTGGTTAAGAAAAAAGATCCCAACAGAAGACAGAGATAAAGTTACTGGCCGGTGTGCCTATGAGCCTATTTATCTACAAGGCAGGGTGCATGTTCTACAAAGCATGATCCCGGATGACCCCTTGGGGTGCAGGATGAAACACTGGCACTTTTCTTTAAATATGTCTTTATCTAAAAATAAGTCAAGCTTTGCTAATCAGGTCATAGAAAGATTATCAACGGGAGCCTCTCTCAGTCAGGATATTTGAAGGTGAAGGTCATGAACAGGTATGTTGCCAGAAATCTCCTGAAGAAAATAAGTTCCCAAGGGGTCTGTCAGGACATTTTCAATACACTTGTTCTGCTGTAGTTGATACATGCCTTAGCAAGTGAATTTCTAGTCTGTACTCTCCTGATGTACCTAAGCGAATCCTCACACAATACACAATGATTTAAAAAGCTCTGTGCAAAGAATCATGGATTGAAAATAATGGTAATTAATGCAAGCACAAAAGACAGTGAAAATATTGTAGAGTTTACATTTCTCCCTCTCCTTCAGGAAGTACAGGTCCTGGATAGAATAGTAATCATGATGATCTAACTTAACACTTCTCATAGCATTTCACTGCCACATTTAACACCACAATTTAGTATATGCAGAGATGTATAAATATACACAGATGCATAATCAGAATAGGAAATTCTCAAAGTAATACTTAATTGTAATACACTATAACACTTTGTCTTCTATATTACTAAAAAGTATTACTTATTATCGATTTTATAATCTACTTATAGGTACTTGTGATATACAGTTTGAAGAATATTCATACAATCAGTCCTACCTGAGAAGAAATCAGTGGCAAGAAATCAAAATTAAGAAATTAAAGTGAATTAACACTTATCACTGTTAATCAATCTCATGATGGAAATACATTTGCTCCCCTTCAAAAGTAGCTAATGTTGGCATTAAATCATCTCAATTTCACAAATATTTTAAAAACTAAACATTAAGACCATGAAACAAACCACTGCCATATTTTTCAGTAAATATTAAAAACCATGAGATAACATTCAGTCCATCACTTCACAAAATTTTACTAAACTTCGCATGTTTAAAAACCTCTCTTAAGCCAAGACATGATGGCCTGTGATGCCAGCACTTGGGACGCTGAAGCCAGAGGATTGCTGCAAGTTTGAGGCTAGCCCGGACTCAAAGCCAGACTGAACTACATGATGAGACCCTATATTAGTTACTTTTCTCTTATTACTGAGACAAAATACATGATACAGAAATTAAGGAAGGGAAGGCTATTTATTAGCTCATAGTTGGTGGAGGTTTCAGTCCCATACTTGGCTAGCTCCAAGACAGAGTGGCACAGGGCAGAAGGCAACAGTTTATGGTGGTGGAAAGCAGCAAAAGCAGCAAGAGCAAAAGGAGGAGCAGCAGAGAGCAAGCCTCTTTTTCTCCCCTATACTGTATGTAGGCTACCTGCCCCAGGGTGGGTCTCACAGTCACAACATAATGCCAGCACTGGATCATGAATCAATCCCCAAGTCTTAGGAGCCCACCCCATAACTGCATGAAGATTTGGCAGGACCATGAAACACAAACCAGATACTGCTTCAAAATAAATAATGAAGGAGCTGTATTAAGATCTTTTAGGGCCAGCAAGATAGCTCAGTGGTCTGAAGCACCTGCTTAGACAAATTTAGACAAGTACAGGGACTGTGGTGCCATTCCCAGGGCAGGCTGAGCCAGCCACCAAAAATGTATTTTACATATTAATCCTATAATAAATATATGTATATATAGACACATAGGTATATCAGCATCTGTACCATATTTTATTTTAGTGCAATGATGTATGACAAATATGTTTAAAAATCACCAATATAGTTTACAAATCTTGTCTACCTTAGAGCTTTAGTGGCACTCTGTGGATTTATATGACCTGTAAAATGGAAGGGTCTGTCACTTCTTCTTGTTTCCCCTATTATTTTCTATACCCAATGTTATTCTCTATGCCAATATTTTCAGTCCTTTATTATCTGAACTACTAAGCTGGAAACAATTAAACTCATGAGAGGCCATTGATTTGGGATGTCCAAATCCACTGTTGGGCCACTAGGTTCCAACAGGACAGGCTCAAATAGAGTCACTCTCGCTAAGGTCTAACATGGTCACACTGAAACAGAAGCAATTCACTTGTAAGATCTTACTTTCTGAAAAACCAAGACATAAAGAGTGACTCCAGCCGGGGAGAACGGCTCAGTGGAATAAGTGCTTCCCTGGCAAGTGCAAGGGCCTGAGTTCTATCCCCGGTTCCACCAAAAAAAAAAAAAAAAAAAAAAAAAAAAAAAAAAAAAACTGACAAGAGTGAATCCCTGTTCAGCTCATCAGAAACGTATTCTATTTTGTAGACTGGATATTGCCTAGCTTTGCAATAGCCAATAAAAACAATTATAACTTTCAAATTCTTACCATTATGATTTTGGTTAAAAATGTACCTACTTTCTGACATATTAATTCTGAAAACAAGTGCTTAATGAACACCAGGCATCATAAGTCAGACCACATATATAGCAAATGCCAACGCATGCATTGTAGAAAGTGCTTCACTTTGACTCAACAATTTATCTTATTCCCAGAGCAGTTGCCAGCTACATAGTCTGCTATGGCTAACAGTACTATCTCTGGAGAACACAAACCTGGAGTATTCACAGTAGATGTATAAACCTCAACAAACATCTCCACCTCTCTATGCTTCAGTTTCCATGTTCATAAAAGAGTAAAAATACTAGCCTGTTATCAATCCTATTATTAGGAAAAATTAGAAATTTATCAGCTATACTTTGGTAAAATGCTCAGTGCACAATGAGCATTCCAGGGCTGGGGAGACAGCTCAGCAGTCTAAGCACCTGCCTGGCAAGGGCAAGGAGCAGGGCTCAATCCCTGGTACTGCATGCCATGCTGGCCTGGAAACCCCTGGTGAGCCATTCTGGCCATGACAACCAGGCTTGGTGGCACATGCCTGTAATCCCAGCACTGGGGAAGCTGAGACAAGAAGACCACTCTGAGTCTGAGCTGCATAGCAAGACCCTGTACCAAATACATACATAAATAAAATTTTTAAAAAATAAGAAGGAAAAGAATGAGCACTCTAGGAACTGTAATGATCACTATCATTTCTGTTTTTATCTTCCCCATTGATATTTAGTTCTATGTGACACATCTTCATACATTACATACAACTCTCTTAAACATACTTTAAAAAAATAAAAACCTCAGATCACATATTGTCATCTTCATGACTAAGAAAAAACTGCTATCCAAATTGTATGTGGAAGACATCTAAAACTCTTTGGCCATTGTGTTTCCTAGCCACCAGGTCAAGCCTCAAAAATGGATATAAACACTCACCTGTATTTTTTCCAAAGATGATGAAAAGGAAGAGGAGGGTTTGGAATCTTGTGTTTGATTTTCTGCTCTTTGAGTTAAGCCAGGTCATTAAATAATTGATTTTTTTTTCTTGGTTTCTTTTCCATCCACCTATAAGATAAATGATAATTGTTACCAGAATCAAACCTGTGGGCTGCTCTCCATTCAAAGTGACCAAACTTTGGCAGATGAGTGTGGGTGGGAATGAATCAGGTTTACTCAAAATTGGCCCTGGAGACAAGGACTAGATCCTCAAAACTGCATCTTCTGGGGTTGTAGGAGCCCCAAGCATTCACCTCTACCCCTACCCCTGGGGATTCTGGGGATTGAGCCAAGGGCCTCACACATGCTAGACAGACACTGTACCACAGAACTAAATGTCCATTTCCTCAAATGCTTTTATGGGGAAAAATAAGGAGGTACAGTGAGCAGAAAGCTGTGTGCTAGCTAGGGTCTTCTTAATCCAGGAATGTGTCTTTCTTTAGTTTGGCCAGAACTTCACAGTGTACTTTTAACTTCCTGCATCTAACTAAAACCTAAGGAGGGGCATTACAAAGGCCACCAGTTGTTCTGCACTCAATGAGTCTAAAGAAAATTTTACCAGTTAAGATCTTAACCACCAGCCAGGCACCTGTAATCCCAGCACTATGGAGGCTGAGGTAGGAGGACCACCACAAGTTCAAGGCCAGCCTGGCATATATAGTATATTTAGGCATACAAAAAAATCTTAACCACCTAGATGGAGCTTCTGAGAAAAAAATGATTTGGAAGGGGAAGAAGGGTAAAGGGGCTCCTATTATAATACCAGGTTTCAATGATCTTTTAGTAAAAGGTGTTACACCTTTTTTTTTTTTTTTTTTTTTTTTTTTGCGGAACTGGGGATTGAACTCAGGTCCTGCACTTGCCAGGGAAGCACTTATTCCACTGAGCCATTTCCCCAGCCCCCACACATTATTAAATAATGGAATATTTTACTCACTGCAAGAAATCTTTCCCTACGAACATCAACAATGGATGCCATTCTGACTTCTCTACCTCAGTACCCTCAATTTAAAAAATGATTAGTGTTATGAAATTACTGGAAGAAACAGATTATAGGGCTTTTTCATGCTTTGCTGTACACGATTAGGCATTTTGGTAGAACCCATCTGCCTATGACAAAAAACACATTTTTTCACTTTTCCACATACTTTATTTTTTACAAACATATAATTTTTTAAATATAGACTGTAAAACTCCATTTGTAAAGTCTGCTATTGTAAGGCATGCACACAAACAGGAAGAGTTGTTAGACTTTTTCTCTGAGTTTTTCCTGTCAGTTTTGCTAGTTTGTGGTAAATATGGGACCTGCCACTTTACAGACCTATCTGAAGCTATTGGCTATATTCACTTTGCTCTTTCCAAACAGCCCTGCTCTTCTCAAAACTGGTCAGGACAGACACATTTTACCATAAATAAAAAGTAACCTCATCAGATACAAAAGTTACATTTTTTGTTATATAGGTCTTGCTTTATCTCGGTCTTAACCATCCAACAGAAAAGTATAAAAACGTGGTATATAAAATAAGGCCATAATAATAAGCTGAGCTATAAATGTCTCTCAACAACTTCTTCAGATAACCCACTATTATTGTGGACTGCTAGACTGTATTAGATTGTTTCGCTGAATTCAAGCACCTATAATAACTGAATGACAATAGAATACCCATCTTTGACAGGACTAAACAAAAAAAGGGGATACAAAGAAAGAACCATTCTGTATTTGTATAAACAGTACAGTCAGGATAAATATGCATAACTCTATGAGAAGAAAGATTTGCACTAATAGTGTTTGGACACAGTATCCTATCTGCCCCTTGTACTATGGATAAACACTAGGAAGATAACAATGCAAAAAGTATTACTTATTGAAAATGTACTATAATTCAGCTTTTAAAAAAGATAGGTATACAGCTACATTCTCTTAATTCATTAATTAGAAGCATCTGCTCTAATAGTGTCTGTAAATAGAATATCATGTATGTGCCTTGTACAACCCAAAACCACTATGTAGGCAATATGTAATGTATTAATTATTGAATCTGTCCTACTAATTCGATTTGAAACTGTCTCATTGTATTTTTCTTCAAAAAATGAAATAAAAAATAAAATAAATAAGAAGTAAGAATGTCAACAAAATTGAGTTAAATCAACTGAAATATCCATTAAACTTTCAATTTTGAAATGTATCTTTGTTCTTTGGGGAAAAACAAATGAGCATAAGTCTTTTTTTCTTGAAGGAAGGAAAAGTTTATTTAGCTCACAGTTACTAGAGGTTTCAGTTCATACACAGCTGGCTCCAAAGCAGCCTGGCACATGGCAGAGAGCAACTTTTCATGGCAGTGGCAAAGAGCAAGAGCACAACAGGACGAGTTTAAGTCTTGATGGATAAACAGGATGTCAATTTTCTGGAATTTTCCCAGAGTAACAAGTACATGACAAGATATTCACATAAAGACAAGAGGCTCAACAACTTTGCATTTTCTCTATAATCCCGTTATTCACTTTAGGGAAAGAAACACACATACATGTGTGCATGCACACATACACACACCAGACTACCTAAAACTTCTATTGTCCATTTTTGTATGTGAATCAAATGTGTGTCTGGTGGTTTCCTTTCTCTTCTACTTACTGCCCACAGAGCCTTCACTTATTCCCCCAGCTTTCAATGCCCTAGGTGGCTTCCTCTGACCTGCTCCTCCTCATGTCTCACTGCTCCGTTAGCATTGTCAATGTCATGTACCTAAAGTGCCCTCACCCCATAAGCAGGCTCCTCACTGCTTGTTCCCTTGCCCTTTCACTCATGTTAACTCTTTGAGCAGTTGTTATTTACTTATTGCAGTCATTCCCATAGATGTTACTTTCACAGATGGTACAATGTATGCCCCCTTTGCCAAGTCAACAGTATTTATGGGAAATCTTCCCTTCCTTTGACTGGCTATCTCTTGTCTCCTACCATGAGCTCCTACAGCAAGGTCATAGCCTAAAGTTGAGATATTACTGTCATGTCCAAGGTCATCAATGGCAGGGCCCTAAACTCAGAATTAGTTCAACACAAGAGCAAGCACAACGCAAAGCTAAGTAAGAAAGTAATAAGGTACATGCTTCAACATTCAGCTTTACTAATAGTAAACTGAGGCAAAGTAATTTCTGACTGTCAACAAGCATTCTCTCACTAATTAAGTAATAGTTCTTTTAAATAAAGCAGAAGTAATCTAAGCAAAGAAATTGTATACCATGCCAAAATTCTTTGTAAAATATATTCAAAAGATATTGAGAAAAAAAATAGGGACAAACAATTTCTGGACTGACTTCACACATTTTTACATATCAGCTCTTTCCAAGTCAGAAGCACTACTAAACTAGAGGCAGAAATCATCATTCTTTTTAGTTTACAATGAATTCACTAGTGTTGAAAGGTCTTCTTTAGTAATATAAAATATGTCTGACTTTAGTCATAATTTATGATTAAGTGGTGAAATCATGTGTGTCATCATTCTTGTGATAAGTAATGACTCTCAGCTACCACTGGGATAGCTAGCACATGGGGTGCTACAGGCCATGATCCCTACCAGTTCCCTCCCAAATTTCCTCTAATATCCATGTCACCTAAATAAAAGGAGCATTCTTGCTGCAAAAACACATTCTTAAGGCAGGTCCCTAACCATATGCCTTAAACTAGGTTGCTTGTTGAAAGAATGTCAGTGAGTTTTGGTCCATTAAGATATAGGCACCAGCAGAACACTATACAAGAATTTTCTTTAGGAGAAATATCTGTGTAAAAAGATGTAACAAGACAAGACTAAAAGAGCTCACAGGCCCATCTTCACTGGAGTGATAGTGTCCTAAAGTCACTTAATATTTAAGAGAGGTTCCAAAATGCTAACAGGAGGTTATTGAGCCAAGGTCAACCAAGAGCAGAGTCAGTGTCTTCTGGATTGCTGCATCTTGGTATTGTCACCACACTTAGTCACTGGAAGGAGAAGCCTCTAGAAGGCATGGTCCAGCATGAATTCCAGGGAGCAGGAGCTAGAGCCATAGGATAACTTCTGCCTACTTTAGAAGGTTTATGTGGCACCTTATAGTGGAGGGGCACTACTCCTACATAAAAATTAGAGAGCTTATACCTGTATAATAAATCTGGAGCCTAGTATTGAAATCTTCCCTAATCTCCCCCTAATGTATATGTAAACTATTTCCTAGCACTTGTTTTTTCACTATCTCATATTACTCTTGGTAATGTGCTCATATCCATGGAGGTGAAGGCCCCTGGAAGTTATAAGTTTTGAGAGAAGCTTTCTTGGAGGAGGGCTTGTGTGGATGATGAGGATAGAAGCTAGGAGCACAGTCTCAAGTGTGCTCCTGGTTTCTATACAGTTCTACTGGTAACCACAATGCCTTCCCTCATACCATCTCCTCCCTAAAGTACTATCTTCCACTCCAAATTCTCTTTTCAAGACTGAACTTACTCTTTAAGATCTATTTGGCATGCCAAGCCATCACTGAGACTGTGCTCCTAGCTTCTATCCTCATCATCCACACAAACCCTCTTCCAAGAAAGCTTCTCTCAAAACTTATAACCTCCATGGGCCTTCACCTCCATGGATATGAGCACTTGGGGGTATGGAGCACTTTCCACTTGCTTTCATCATTGCAAGTTTTGTCTGTGTCAGAGATACCAGTTAAGACTTCAGTCATTTCAAGTTTATATTCCTGTGAAATTATGCAAACAATAAACTGAATAAGCAAATGAATGAATGAACGAATGAATGAATGACAAATTTTGGCATGGTACATATTACCTACCCAAGACAAAAAAAAAAAAAAGCTGAATGACCTTTTTTAATTTCTTTTCCTAATTTTTGTGTTTATGTTGATATTTATGAGATAAACAGGAACTATGAAACCCAAAGTATTATTTATTCTACTATTCAATGGGGAAAAACAGACCTGGGGAGAAATATCATCTCTGCTGAAGTCATGGAAAAATTCATACAGTATAGTAAGCTGACATAGCAAACTGACCCAATAAATGGCTATTTTTAGGGTTTAAACATAAATCCTACTAATACTGTTTTGGCTCTCTGTCTTCTTTTTCTCATATATCACTGATCTCATACCTCAGTATCAAGTATATTAGAGCATTTACCTCTTGCTCACTTTTGTTGTAAGTATATATATATATATATATATATATATATATATATGTAATTAATAAAAAGAAAATTATTAGACATCTGTAAATATTTCAGTCACATAGAAAAGAGCAAATACTTTATTTTAAAATATTAATAAATAATTTTCAACTAAATTCAAAATTCTAAACCAAAAAGAAAACCTCTTCATACATATCAATTCTGATCTTATGTGAATAGAAACCCTGATAAACTTTTCACAAAAAAAGACAAAAAACAATGAATGGTAAAAGAATACTAATCAAGCTTCATTTCCCAGGAAAATCAACACTTCAATCTCATTCCACCTCACTTTTCAGCAGTGAAGTAACCATGTATTCCTAACGTGGTTTAGGAAAACTCCAAATTGACTTAGAAAAGTTTTGTTTCTTTTGTGAATCCATTTATAATCAGGTTTTAAGAACTTCATAAGTTTCTTCCAAGGCAGAAACATTTTTCTCCAAAACAATTCATCTCTTTTAAATATCATTAAAGTGTGACTGGCACAGAGCCCTCAGGGAGCTGACTCCCAGAGGGAGAACATAATATTAATAGCTAGTCGGATGCCAAATGGATCTAAATTGGCAACTCCCTTGCTGGGAAAAACCAAGTATATCTAAGAAAAGGGAACTTTGATGATAATCAGGAGACATTCTGTAGCATCGAAATTCTGCTTGGCAAGGGAGAAATCAAGACTGAAAATGTCACCTTATGTCACAGAGTAACTTCAATCACACAGTCCAGATATACCCTGGAAGAAACTGAACATCAGGCCAAGAACCCATAGAAAACTCCCAATCAAGCAGTTCTTACACATCAATCAAAAAGGTGATTAGGCAAAAAGACAGTAACTAAATGTACCAGGCTGACTTAGAATAAGATACAGAGCCAAGAACCAGAGCAACTTACTTCTTTAAAATTTTATTTTATTAGTCTATGTTTATAGTACATATATTTTACAATCATCTTGGGAAGTTGGTCCATGTACATAATGCAGGTTATTTCTTTTCTTAATTTTTAAAAAAATTTCGTTCCCCCTTCCCTCCTACTCTAGTTCTAGTACCCCTTTCTTTATTGTTGATATAGTTCATCTTAGTTCATGTTTATGGTAATATAATGTCCATGCTCATTGAGGCTATTAGGACCTCATATCTGACATATCTCCCCTTTACCTATTTCCTCATCCCCTCACTGGCACTCCTTGCCCTTAGTCCCCTGTACCCTCTTGTCTCAATCTATTCTTCCTTTATTTTTCTCTTAGTCTATACTTTGCTTTATTTAGGTAAGAGATACTATAAGGTACTTAGGCTTGTGCATCTGATTCATTTCATTATATTGTCTAGGTACAACCATTGCCATGCAAAGGTCAAAACTGTTCTTTATAATCAAGTAGTAGTTAAAGGGAAAACAATACTGTCAGGAGTTATTCTTCCCTAGATATATTTGTATTCTACATTTAAACTTCTCCAACAAATAAATCCTTCTTGTTGCATTTAATTGATAATTTGACCCAATGATGTCAACAATAATTCTTGGGATTTACAACTCATAAGGCAAAATGTAAGCAAACTTAGTAAAAGTAACAGTCCAAATAATCCAAAATAAAAGGCAGGACAAGTATATCCAACAACATAAAGATGCCTCCACAGACAAAGAACACAGGAAGAGTAGAAACACCAGGAAACAAAATTATGCTTTTCATTTGAAGTGGCAATACCAGCCACCATTGAGTGGATAAAGGGGAGAAAGTTATGAGTAAAATCTTGGAACTGAATTGACAGGTCAACCCTATGAGAAATAACTTAATGGAACTGAAAGGACAGAAGCAGGGTGGTACAAATGATAACCCCAAAAGCAACTCTTAAAATATGTGGAGGAAACCATTTCACTGTTTCTCCCCTACCCTTGAGCCTCAAAAGATTTTTCCAACGTGGTTACAAATGATACACCAAAGCAAACTAAACCGTTCAGTTACTAATATATGAAAAGGCAGGGAAACAAAGTCTTAGAAAAGTGCTCCCTCACTTTTGCCAAAATGGAAGAATTTTATTGTTCTAGAATGACTTAATTTTTAATTATCCTAGAAACTATTTTATCTCAAAAGTCTATCTCAAAATGATCAATTCCAAATTTGAAAGAGCAAAGGTAAATACATTTTATCAAACTTCATAATTTGCAAACCTGTAAATTGTAACACTACATTGTAAAGTCTCAAAACACTATGCTGCTTTCCTGTTTTATGATGCTTACTCTTAGCTATTATACAACTTTATGTTTAAGAGAATAAAAATTGATATGTCAGGTAATTTTGTCTTTGCAAGTGTAGCTACTTCCATGTGCAGGAAATGAATAATTTTTAATTAAATAAGTGTCAAATAGCTCAGTTCATGCATAGGAATGGCTTTAATATGTGCACAGATATTGAAGAACATGGGGAGGAACCAAATGTTTTCACACCTGCAACTATTCATTAGAACCAAGGACAGGTGAAGAATTATTTGGTAATTACATTATGATGGTTTCTGGAAGTATATTTGCTTTCTTCATAGTTTACATCATGAATACATCTTCTAGTTACACTTACCTCAAGAGAATAGGAAGAAGCCTTATTGACACATGGACATCATGAACTGATTCTAAGTATATTTTGTAAGATGCTTTTTAATTAGCATCAATTTCTGTACAAGTTCTCGTAATTCATATTAAGTTTTCTTACATAAAGTTCACATGAAATATTTCCACAGGCTGGACTATATAGACAAGGACACAAAACTGAACTCAGGCCCTTGTGCTTGCCAGGGAAGCACTTATTCTACAGAGCCATCTCCCTGGCCCCACAAAACAAGTCTTAATAAATTTGAAAATACTGGAAGCATTGGAAGTAGATTCTCTGACCACAGACTCTGACAAAGGGAGTGTGGCACACAATTCTGATGACATCTGCCACTTCCTCTGACTGACATATAAGGAATTTCCAAAACGAAGGCATGATGGTGGCCTGGATGATATGAAGCACAAAACTGGTTGCACAGGAGTTTTGACTCCAAACCTACATTCTGTCCAGTCTTCAACCTAAAAGGCTGGACTCTTTATTTCCAGCCAATATCCAGTAAGAAAGTAAGTTTAGCCACTAGACCAAAGCAAAGATTCTTAGTGATAGGAAAGGATTTCATTAACAACTTTCTAATGAGCAATCAGAAGTTGATAACAGATCTTAGAGGCTTTTCATGTAATATTTATCCATAAATTATTGTAGGTAAATTGCATATAATTCACATTCTAAGCAGTGAGTTTAACCATTTCCCCATTTTTTTTGTCATCATACTCAGGCTAAAGTAAAGAACTTCCTCAGAGTTCTTTGCTAGCAAAAGATGTAAAAAAGTTCAAAAGTTAAAAATTGATTTCTTTAGTTCTTTGTCCCTAAAAACTGTGTAGAAATACATGTAGTCTGCTTTCCCTGAGGGAGACAGCATCAATCCAATTAGGGTAAAAAAAAAATAGGGTAAGAAAGCAAATGAGTACCACTTTCTTCTGAAATAACCATTCTCTTCCAAAAAGAAAAAAAACGATAACACTACCCACCCAACAGTGCACAATTTTATAAAGAAGTCAGCAATCAACTGCTTACTTATTAAAACAAAACATCACTTTGGAGAAAGCTTAATCAAGGTCATATTCCTACTGTGTTCCAAGGAACTGTGTTGGGGTTTCACTGTGTTCTTATTCAGGAGCTCTACAGTGTGGAACACAAAAAAGAGGGTTATAGATTCCAACTAGATGCCCACCCTGACAATGAAACACTCAGAGGCAAAGTTTTTGGGAAACAACTGAATTATAAGGGTACAAAGGCTAAGCTGCTGCTAGGATGTGGGGCCTGGTTACAGATGGGTCACTGGGTGCATGACACTGGGAATGTAACCACATTCCCTTCCCATTCTTTTCTCTATGCTTCTTGGCTACTACAATGTAAATAACTTTCCTCCACTCAGGCTCTAAATGCCATTCCATTTCATGTTTAAACTTGCTAAACCTGGACTAAAATGTGACCCAAAATAAAACCCTCCTCTTTATATTATGAGTGTATTTTGTCCCAGCAATGAGGAAAGTGACTAAGACAGATTTTGGCACCAGGGGTAGGTTCATTGCTATGAAGCTACTTGACCACATGGTCAGAAAACTTTAAACCTGGATTGTGGGATGAGTTTGGTGAATTTGGAGGTGCAAGCTGGAGAAGAGGTCTTAGAATGTGTGAGTCAAGCTTGATGGGAGATTTTGGTCAGAGATTAAAAGAACAGAATGCAGATAAAAGGTAGACAGTAAAGACCAGGCACAGGAGGACTCGGTTTGAGATAAGAACTACACTGGCACTTGGACTCTGGGCTTTGAATGCTATGTGCTGCCAGACAACTTGTTCCACTTTGCTCATATCCTTAGACACTGCCAAAGACTGAGATTAAATGTAGTGGACTAATTAACCTACCTGAGCAATTTCAAGGCAGCCCATTTGTAGGATACAGCATGAATACCATATGTTTTTAGTCAGGTTTATATCAAATGTAAAGAGCAAAAAAGCCACTTGAATACTCTTTACCTTTGATAGAAAGGAAGGGCCTGAAAAGGTGGTATCTTGAAGAATGAGGCTGCTGAAAAGATTAAAAAGAAGCCAAGTGGTTTGTCACAGGACAATAGAAAAGGTATCTTAAGGGCATGTGACAAATCTGCAAGACACTACCCATCACAACCTCAAGGGCACATAGCTGTAACTTCATTTGAGAAATTGGACAACCTGCTCAATAACAACCACCTGAGGAATGGATTTGCCAGGATTTGTACCACAGTGCCCAACTGTTTAGGCACCGGAAGGCTGCCACAGCCATGATTTAAGGGGGACTTAACTACTGTCCGAGCTCACTGAAGATTTTTGCATCATTCACGTAGTGCTTGTTCTATGAGTAAGAATGCAAGAGTCATTGAGCGAAGAACGCTTCTGCCAAGATTTCAGAAAAAGGTCTGGAAGCCCAAGTAGGGTATCCCTGAGAAGGCAGGGAAAGCTATGAAAGTACAGAGGAGACTACAGCAGATGAAAAATACCAAGAATATAAATCTGGTGAAAAAGTCACAAGCAAAGGGCAAACCATCCCAAAAGATAAGCCATAGGGACTTTGGCAGCAGTACCATAGGGGCAGTGCCACCAAAACCATTTGGAATTCATATCTCACTACAATTTGTTCTAGATATGAACATAGAGCTGCAAGTTTTAACATTTTCCCTGCTTGGTTTAGGTATTCTTTTGGTTCCAATTACTTCTATCCCTCTGATCCTCTTGGAATGGAAATGTTTACCTTGTGATTTTGTGTATCAGCGGTGTTTAACTTTCTTTTTGAGTTTTCTTGGGGTTCAAAGCTAGGAGTTTCAAGTTTTAGAACAGATATTGGCCTCGGACATTTTAGCACTACTGAAAATGTTAAGAATTTGGTGACCCTTAGAGATAAATGCAATGAATTATGCATACCAAGATGCATGTGTTTCTTTTGTAGGTGGGGACAGAATGTTATGGTTTATATCTAGTTGCCTTCCCAAGACACTTGTGTGCTCAAAAGTGGAGTTGCTGGAAGGGGACTGAACTATGGCAGTGCTACTGATAACTTACTAGTAGGAGGTGGGGTCTGGTTATAAGCAAGACATGGGGGACATGATTTGAGGAGCATACTGCTTCCCAAGTCTTCACTTCTTTCTCTGTTTCCTGCCTTCCATGCTGTGATTGACTTTCCTCTACTCGGGCCCTTCTGGCATATTGTGATTTGTTTAAGCCTGCCAACTGTGGACCAAAACTTCTAAAACATGAGCCAAAATAAACTTCTCTTTTAAGTCTCAGGTGTGAGATATTGTTTTTCCAAATGATAAAGAAAATGACTATGACAAGGAGCAATTGAACAGAACCGAAGTTCTTTTATTGCTTTTATTTCATCTTCTGATATACTTTCAGTAGAGAAATGATCTGTAAAGCCTAAAATCATTGGAGACAGGTTCACTTCTGTAAAGAGATCATCCACTACGCTTCTCTTCATGAATTTAGACGTCTGTCAAATGCCATCCCAGCATACTCAAACTAGACCCTGTGCATACAACAGAGTAGCATTTATTCCTGAAAACCACTGAACCTTTCTTTGGTAAGAAGACTCTTATCAGACCCTTTTCCATCCCTATTTTTCCACCCTGGCCCTGGATTGTTGTATTAGTGCAGTAGTTCAATAAGGGAAGACTGATCTTTATTTATTTATTTTTTATTAGCACACATCTTCAATACATAATGAATACATCCATCTTAGGGAGTTGCTACATGTATATATCAAATCTAAATCCATTTTTCTTCCCATTCATTTTCGTCTATTCTCTCTCCTTAGATCCCCTTTCCATCTACAAAAGGTCTGTCTCTGTTTTTTTATAATTTATCTTATATTTTGCTCTTTAAATTATTTATACTTTGGATTTCTCATATAAAAAACATTGTGATATTTAGCCTTTTATGTTCACTTCACTTAGACTATAGCCTTGACTTAAAACTCAATTCCTTCCCCATGGTTTCTTGTAACTGAAGTTATTAACTGAAGGCCCAGGCTCCTCTCCACAACCTTCAAAGTCTGCCTCCTATATACAGGCAAATCTTACTGTTCTTAGAGAGACACTGGCCCAAGATTTCTCAATTAATCCTATACGGCAAAGGATGTTGTAGTGTTCCTTCCAAAACTCTTTAAGGGTTAAGTCTATATTGAAGACCATCTGCAAACACCAAGGGCCAGCATTCAGGTCATAACTCAAGAATTTGGTCATAAGTGAAAACTAAAATTCTACTCCCAAACCAAGTTGCTCATATGTCAGGCTGGTCATAACTCAAGGGCCCACTATATCATATAGAACAAAATATAAAACTGTAACCATTTTGGCAGTTAAGGTCAGTAGTAAGATTATTAATATTACTGTTCAGTTAATTCTCCAGAACTCTTTTTATCACATAAAACTGAAATCCTATATCTATTAACCAGAAACTGTACTGCGCCCTGTTCTAACTTTCCCCATAAAGTAGCATCTGGTATTGTAACAAATGTCTCTATACTTCTGACTAATCTGAGTATATCATGTAAGTATAATCATAAACTACTTGCATTTTGTGATTGTCTCACTTATTTCCCTTAGTATGTATCAATTAACATGCAAAAGACTGAACCAAGACCATATATTTTGCCATTTACTAAAATTAAAATAGCTCAAAGCATTAAATATTTAAAAAAAGCACTTGAACTACTAGAAGACAAAATGGGTAAATCCCTGAGACTATAGGTATAGAAAAGACTTTTTGAATGAAGAACCAGTTGCACAGAAATCTGTACCAAGAGGCAAAAAATGGGATCATATCAACTTAAAATGCTTCTGTACAGCAAAATAAACAGCCAACAAGGTGGAGAGATACACTATACAATGGGGAATTTTTTCCCAGATATACTATACATTTAAAAATTAATATCTAGAAGATATAAACAACTAAAAAATTAGGTCTGCAAAATTAAAAAAATCAATCAAAAAATGTGTAAATGAAACAAATATTTCACAGGAGTAGAAATGGCCAATAAATTAATAAAGATATCCTCAACATCATTAGCCATTAGAGAAATGCAAATTAAAACAATGTAGAGACTCCATTTTCACTCAGAAAGAACAAGAATTCTTCTACATTATTGAAGGAAATATAAACTAGTACAACCACTATGAAAATACTTCAAAAAACTAAAACTAGGAATTGCACTTAACCCAGCTACTCTGCTTTATGCATCTTCCAGAAAAAGTTAAAACACATCATAATACCAAAACACTTAGATACTCATGTTTATAGCAGCACCATTCATAATGAGTAAATCTTGGAAGCAGCCTATGTATTCTCCAACAGATAAATGCATAAAGAAAATGTGATATCTATACATGATGAAGTACTACTCTTCTATAAAGATAAACTTAAATCATTTGTAGGAGAATGGCTGTACCTTGTGATCATTCTGTTATGTGAATCAGACACAAGCTTATATATCACATGGTTACTTATAGATGAGAAACCCAAATGCTAAATAAAGAGAAAAATAAAAGATAGATAACAGGAAGTAAAGAGATAGATTTTCAAGAAGATTATGGGGCCAAAGAAGAAAGTGATTAATGATGTAACGTGTGCCTAAGGAGAGTCACGTGGAGTGAAAACATTGTCTCAGGCTTCACAGACAGCAAATTGGTCAAACAATGGTCATGGCTCGTCCACATGGCTGACACTGACAAAGGATCTACAAACTGTGGTAAAGAGTTTCAGGATAAATCCTGAGGGGATTTGACTGACCTTATCAGATACAAAAGGTATATTCTTGTTATATAGGCCTTGCTTTATCTTGGTCTTAACCATTCAGCAGAAAAGCAGAAAAGCAAAGTATAAAAAGTAAAGCCATATTAATATGCTGAGCTGTAAAAGGCTCAAGTCAACAACTTCTGACACTGTCAGTCTTACAGAAAAACCACTACTATTATGGACTACTAGACTATGCTGAATTCACACATCTATAATATTTAAATGACAAAACAACAAAAACAGGAGATACAAATGAATGACTATTTTGTATCTGTATATTCAAAATAGTTAGGATATATAGCTACATTCTCTTAATTCCATGAATAGAAAGATTTGTTCTAATAATGTTTGTAAACAGGATATCATGTCTGCATCTTGTATAATGAATAACCACCAAGTCAACAATATGCAATGCATTAATTATTGAAAATGTCCTACTAATTTGATTTGAAACTGTCTCATTGCTGTTTGTCTCTCAATAAAATTATGGGAAAAAAAGGAAATAGATCTTTCTCAAAAAGGAAGGAGATCAAGAGATGGAGTGAGGGGAATAAATTCAGGGATAGAGGATTAACAAAGGAATAGAGATGTGTTGTGTGCCTATTCCACATAAGAAATGTAAACATTATATACTGCAAACATATACTAATAAATTATTCCTTTAATTTTAAGAAGCATAAACTATGGGGCTGGGATATAGCTTGGTGGTCTAAGTGCCTGCCTGGCAAGTGCAATGACTCAGGTTTGATAACAGGTACTACATGCCTTGCGGCCCCAGAAACAGGATGTGGTGCCACACATGTGTAATCCCAATACTGGGGTGGCTGAGACAGGAGGATCACTATGGGTGTGAGCTGGAAGGAAAGAAGGAAGGAAGGAAGGAAGGAAGGAAGGAAGGAAGGAAGGAAGGAAGGAAGGAAGGAAGGAAGAAAGGAAGGAAGGAAGGAAGGAAGGAAGGAAGGGAAAATGCATAAGTATTTCTGACTCCTATATCAAGGAAATGACTAGTAGTATTTTGAAAAACAGGAGAAAAATGATTTTTGTTTTTAAAAAACAAAAATCAAAAGCATAAGCTACAAAAATAAGATAGTTGTGATAGTCATAAAACTAGATATAGTCCCTAAAGAGAAAGAAATACCACTGAGTTAGTTTAATCTAGCATCTTTATTTTATAATAAATAAAACTGTCTTCTTCAGCACATGAATGCATATGAATATCCTATGGCACCCTCTATTTGTGTCTGATATTTGAGCTTTGATATTGTCTTCTAATTTTTCATATTGGTGGTCTTGTTGTCCCTATGATGTATAGCACTGAGAATACAGATCAGGAATCTGTGTTAAGAGTTTTTCTCTTTAATTTGAACTGAGCATATCTGATTTAAATTTACAGGAATAAAACTGGTGAGTCTGAACAATTCTCCCCAATCATCTCTAACATAGTCACTTTTCTACTCATTAATTTTTCAGCTTATGCTGCTATAAATACTCCAAACATATACACAATACTCATTCAGGGAAAAACAAAAATAGCTGCTAGCATTTTAAAAAGCCCAAGGAACTGTGCTACCATTATACATTAATATTCATTTGTAGTCTTAGTCATTAACAATACAGAGTCTTGCACGCAAAATGAAAAGACATGCAGAGTGCACACTGAGATTCCTTTCAGTCCTAATGTAATCATGACCCCCTGTTTGTTCTTGACTGCAATTTATAATTTCTACCCACCTGTTTCTGTACTAGTGGAGCATAAATCTATTTTTGCTGCACTATTCTTTTGCCACATCCTGAGGAAAATAATTTTTTTCATATAAAGGGTGGAAGAAATGTAAAAATACCAGCTTTAAGAAAAGCTGAATCCAAGAACATACTAAAATAATTTTCTTAAAATCTAAGCCAACATAAGTATTTCTGACTCTTAAATCAAGGAAATCACTAGTAGTATTTTGAAAAACAGGAGAAAAATGCACTCAGAACCCATTAGTTTAAAATAAACTAAAATATAATTCATAGTCAGAAATGAAAATTCAGTCCATCATGGTCACAGGTAGTATGATCATATATTTCTTTTATATTTCAAAGTCTAATAAGAATTAGTAAAAAAAATACTTGGGCAAGGGAGATAGCTTAGCGGCATAAATGCCTGCCTGGCATGAGCAAGGTCCAGAGTTCAATCCCCGGTACTCCAGAAAAAAATAAATAAATAAATAAACTTGTACAACTTTCTCATGTGCATTTCCTTTTGGAAAATAAAAGGGTGCAATATAGCAACAATGAACATTAAGAAGAAAAAAGCATAAACTTCACCATCGAAAAGATTTAGCTTCAAACTCCAGCTTGTTGCATGTTTCATTTATCATTTTCTCTCATTGCCTGCTATATGTTAGTTGTTCAATAAACATTCAAGAAACTGAACTAAACCACTAAAATCATGCCTCTCCCACCTCCCATCTTCATAATATTGGGTAAGTCAATTTCTTCACAAAGTAGACTACTTCATAGAATTCAGCAGTCTCCAACCTTTTGGGTACCAGGAGCCAGTTTTTTACAAGGTAATTTTTCATGGACAGGGGAGCTGAAGGGATGGTATCAGGATCATTCACAGGAGCATGCAACCTGGAAACCCTTGCTTTGTATAGCTCATGTTAAAGCTCAGGCTCCTGCGACTATCGCAGGTGGTTGCTGAACTGACTGGAGATGGAGCTCTGAGCAAAATATGAGAGAAAACAGTTCTAAATACAGACAGAGCTTCCCTGTTTTCCTGCCCACTGGCCATTTCCTGCTACGTGGTCCCCTCAATAGGCCATAAACAATCACCAGTCCACGGCCCAGAAGCTGGTGATCACAAGCTTAAATGACATATGTGAGGCTGAAGGAGGAGGATTACTGTGAGAAGGAGGGCTACTTGGCGAACTTAAGGTCAGCTTGAATTATACAGTGAGAGAATCTGTACATAAATAAATAAATAAACAAATAAAGCAAGCAGGTATAGAAAGCACTAAGCACAGTACATGATACATAATAGTTTCCATTCATCTTCATTTTTAATTTTAAAATAAGTGTCTTCCCAGTGGGAAAGAGTAGTATAATTTTAATAAGGTAAAACTTTGACTATCCTTCATTGGCCTTTTATTTTTTCTTAATCTATTAATTTATTTATTTTTTATTTTATTGAAGTACAAATATCAATGAGACAGTTTTAAGACACCTTAACAGGATGGATTCGATAAACTAATACATTGTGAACTGTTTTCATAATGTTTTGGTATCATACAAGGTGCATACATGCTATTATACATACTTACAGACATTATTATAGCAGATGTCTCTTACAGTAAATTAAGAGGGTGTAGCTGTTTAAGTATCTTATTTTTTATACCTGAATTATATGAAAGATTCAATAATTAATACTTTCTACCTTGTTATTTTCCTAGTGGTTGTCCATAGTACTAGAAACCAACATAATATCCTGTCCAACCACCATTAGTGCAAATCTTGCCTTTTAAATACCACTTGGAATACAGCAAAGATGGACAAAGAGAAACACTATCTTCAGTATGTTTCAGAGTTCTCCTAACCACCCATCCATTCAGTGAATTGCTAGCAGAACTTGTAAGACTCCAAGACAGTTTTCTTCATGGTGACTATTTCTGACAGCAATCACCAGGAGGAAAAGGCATTACAAGAAAGAGTGTAGATGAAATCTATGCACAGGCTTCCTATCTTCTCTCATTCACACCAGAAAGGAACAAGTTCCTTCCTCTAAGATTCAGCAACACATGTGCACTACTGTTCCCACTGAGTCCTGCTTAAGACTCAAACTTCAGAGCTTCTACCAGGCATCTGAGATGAAGATACAGTGCCTTCTCACAACCACTAAAGCTCAAAATTCTCTGAAGGAACCAGGTGTACAGTGTCTGAGGTGGGTAAAAGAAACACCGTTTAGAGAATTTTTAAAGCAAAGTTTGCAGGGGCCAGCTGGGTGCCACTGTGAAAGAATACTATGCGAGTTTTTCAAAAAATACCATATTTTTCATTTCTGCAATTTTTATTAGTGCATCTTAGTAATACAGGATTAAGAGATTTGCTTTGGTATGTTAACACATGCATATAGCTCACTTCGATTATTATTTCCACTGTCATTGCCTCTCTCCCTTTCCTCTCCTAATTCTCTTCCTCATCTCTAAAAGTCAAGCTTCTAGTTTCCTATTTCTCTTCCTCCTTCCCACTCTTCATTCCCTGCCTCTTTCACTCCCTTCTTGCCCTCTTTTCTTCCCCTATTGTTCCCCTCTCTCTTTCTCTGATCTCTCTCTCTGTTTCTCTCTCTTTTTCTTTAAT
>PVKA01023490.1:6139-35667 GCA_004027165.1 Ctenomys sociabilis
AAAAAAAAAAAAAAAAAAAAAAAAAAAAAAAAAAAAAAAAAAAAAAAAAAAAAAAAAAAAAAAAAAAAAAAAAAACATACAGCCAAGTGTCACTGCATATTGCCTAGTAGACAAGGGGTTTGTGTTCAGGATAAAGAGGGCATCTTAGGAGGCCCAAGCTGAGTTTGCTGAAGGGGCCCAGGGTGCCTGGCAGGGCCCTCTATCATTAGAGGAAGGCTTAGCAAACAGAAAGAGGAGCAGCTATGTCATGTCCTGCTGGGAGGGCTCATTCCTAGGTTATATGACCCCAGGGGCTGGAGGTCCAAGGGCACCCAGGAAGATGTCTGACACCCCCTAACTCAAAGCTCAGCCAAGTGGTGACCATACCTGTCCAGGGTGAGGACTGGCTAGCAAGAGAGAACTGTCCCCTCTCCAGCTGCTTCTTGGTGAGATGGGCCCTGTGCACCCCAGGCTGCCAGAAAGGCCTCATTCACTCAGTCTGTCCATCTCCACAGGTTCAACTTTGTGGCCAAGAAGCTGCACCGCCGGCTGCTGCAGCTCGGGGGCAGGGCCCTCCTGCCAGTGTGCCTGGCCGATGAGCAGCATGAGCTGGGGTGAGTGCAGGCTGCGGCTCCCCGCTGCTGAAGGAGCTGCTCACTCTGGCCAACAGGCATGCTCTCTCGCAGGCCTGATGCTGCCATTGACCCCTGGCTGGTGGCCCTGTGGGAGAAGGTACTGGGCTTGTACCCAGTGCCGTCAGAGCTCACCGAGATCCCCCCTGGAGTCCCGTGAGTGAGGGTCTTGGGTCAGCCCTGGATAATCTGCAGACATACTCTGGCCAGGAGGGAGCCCTCACCCTGATGCCCATGTCTCCCCACCCCACAGCTTGCCCTCCACGTTCACACTTCAGCTCTTCCAGGATGTTCCCAACATGGTCCCCCAGGAGCTGACTGTGTCCAGCCTGGACCCTCATCAGTCCCCATCAGAGTCACAGCCCTTCCTGGCACCCATGGTTACCAATGAGAGGGTCACAGGCCCCTCACACTTCCAGGATGTGCGGCTGATTGAGTTTGACATCACTGGCTCTGGTATCACGTGAGTCTGAGTGAGCAGGGTGCCTGGTACCAGGAACCCGAGGGCAGGCAGTGGGCTAGGACTCAAGGGTCCGCAGCAGCTGTGAGGGAAGCTCAGGAATGGGAGCCTTGTCCACAGACCCTACCGCTGCCCTGGAGCCCCTCTCCTCTCCCACTGCCACCCCAGCCTGGTGTCCTTCCCACATGTCCTATACAGCTTCGTGGCTGGTGATGTGGTACTGATTCAGCCATCCAACTCGGCTAGCCATGCCCAGCAATTCTGCCAGGTGCTGGGCCTGGACCCTGACCAGTGGTTTACACTGCAACCCCGGGAGCCAGGTGAGCAGGAAGCCAGAGCCCCACCCACTGTGGCATGAAGCCTCAGCCATGACACCACCACTTCTGTTGTAGGTGTGTCCTCTCCGTCAGGGCTACCCCAGCCTTGTTCTGTGTGGCACCTTGTGACCCAGTACCTGGACATTACCAGTGTGCCTCGCCGCTCTTTCTTTGAGCTGCTGGCCTGTCTGTCTCCACATGAACTGGAGCGAGAGAAGCTGCTGGAGCTCAGCTCAACTACAGGCCAGGAGGCGTTGTGTGAATATTGTAGCCGACCCCGCAGAACCATCCTGGAGGTCAGGGCCAAGCCAGAGGGTGGCGGGTGGCAGGTGTTGGGTGGTGAATCCTGAGTCGGGCCATGTGCTCAGGCTGAGGGTCCTCTGCCCAGGTGCTGTGTGACTTCCCACACTCCGCAGGCGCCATCCCCCCAGACTACCTGCTGGACCTCATTCCACGGATCCGACCAAGAGCCTTCTCCATTGCCTCATCCCTGCTAGTGAGGACTGGGGCCCAGGCTTTGCAAGCAGGGTCACCTCTGAGCAGGAGTGGCCTGGCAGCCACGGTGTCTACTGTCTCCCCCCAGGTTCATCCCAACAGGCTACAGATCCTCATGGCTGTGGTGCAGTACCAGACCCGCCTCAGGGAGCCCCGCCGGGGCCTCTGCTCCTCCTGGCTGGCCTCTCTGAATCCTGGGCAAGGTGACTCCTGCTTCTGGGCTGAGGTAGTGGGGACTGGTCCAGCCCTCCTATTCTGCCCCATGCCCACGTCAGTGCTCCAGCCAGGCCCATTGAGCGCCTTCTTGCCACCTCTCCCCTGTGCAGGATCTGTCCGAGTGCCCCTATGGGTGCGGCCAGGCAGCCTGGCCTTCCCAGAGTCCCCAGACACACCTGTGATCATGGTGGGGCCTGGCACTGGCGTAGCCCCCTTCCGAGCTGCCATCCAGGAGCGTGTGGCCCGGGGCCAGACTGGTGAGTACAGGGGTCCAAGGCTAGGTCACCACTGAGGCTTGGCCCTGGGACCCCAGCTGTCTGTCCAGCTTGAATCCACCCTGCACTCCCCAGGGAGCTTCCTATTTTTTGGCTGCCGCTGGCGGGACCAGGATTTCTACTGGGAGGCTGAATGGCAGGAACTGGAAAAGAGAGGCTGCCTGACGCTCATCACAGCCTTCTCTCGGGAGCAGGTGAGTGTGCTTTGTTACGGGTAGGGCAGGAGGAGGGCAGAGACTCAGTCCCTCTGCCTCGTAGGACCAGAAAGTGTACGTGCAGCACCGGCTCCGGGAGCTGGGGCCACTTGTCTGGGAGCTGCTAGACGGCCGCGGTGCTTACTTCTACCTGGCAGGGTGAGCACAGGCTTGGGAGGGTGCCACAGTGGGTCCAGCCCTGCAGGGTCCCAACTGCCCTAACTGTGTGTGTGGCCTGCCTATCTAGCAACGCCAAGTACATGCCAGCAGATGTCACAGAGGCCCTGACATCCATCTTCCAGGAGCATGGTGGGCTCTCCAGCCCTGATGCTGCCGCTTATCTTGGCAGGCTCCAGCGAACACTGCACTTCCAGGTGGAGACCTGGGCCTGAGGGGCCATCTGCAGGCCCTGACAGCTGTCCTGGGTCCATGGGAGAGTCTGGGGGAGCACTTGGTAGAGGAACACCACATGCCCTGTCCTTTTCACATGCTCAGGGCATGTCACCTTTGACACTGTAACCTGCTCCACTAGTGGCTCTAGGGACACCTTGCCCTGCCCTTGTCCCACCCTGTTGCCTGGCCTATGTCCCCCACCCTGGTACCAGACACCACTGTCTGCTCCAGAGGCTCCCAAGTGCCTTCAGTGGCAGCCTGAGAAACCATGCTGCACCCAAATACCTGTAGCCCCCACATGGTCAAGCTTAGGCCAGAGGTTGCCAGGACCTCCCTGTGCCCGCCTCCCCCAGTGTGACGAAGTGAGGCCTAGCCTTTTCTCCTGTCCCAGTAACCATGGCAGTAAACATGGACCCTGGACAGCTGTTGCTATGTGTGTTGTGTCTTTCTGCTCCTGGTGCTGCAGGTGACAGGTGGGTGGGTCTCTTGAGTATCTGCTTGGGTGGCAGCAACAGTGATCCCCTGGTGGTGTGGGCACCTGCATGTGCACCTTGTACCACCCTCTCGCCTGAGTCAGGCGTCCTACACTTGAGTGTCCAACACAATGAATTCAGAGTCCTGGAGGCACCTGGCCAAGCCTGCCCTGCCTGTGAGGCAAAGTCCCAGCTTGCTGCCAGCCCAGAGTTGTGGGAACTGCTGGGGTTGGCCTGCCCTTGCTACCCAGGAAGGGGCGGGCAAGGGGTGTGGTATTCATTCCCCGCCCCCAGTCTCCCTTTGCTGGGGCTCCCAAGTCTGGAAGAGCAGCACTGCCAGAGTGGTTGAACCAGTGAGCTGGTCCAGGAAAGAGCCGAATAGCATTTGTTTGATCAGTCGGTCAGTCACTGAGCTGGGCATTGGACTTGGGCAGGCTGAGTGCCAGCAGGATCTTACCAAGAATGGTTTTGTGCGGGCCCAGGAGCTGCCCTGCATGAGCACACCACGGGGACTCGGAAGTTCCTGTCGGCCAGGGCAGCCAGAGGTGCAGCAGGAGGAGGTCAGTAGTCAAGGGAGCAGTGGGTGGCATCTAGGCCTCACTTGGCTGCTGAGGGCCGCGCTGACCTCTGTGCCTCTCCCTGCCACCTCACAGCCTGGAGCCCCCATCTACCCATCCTGATTTCAGCCCAAAGGACCCCAGCTGTGGGTCTTCTGATCCTCTGTGGGCCTCTTCGGGTCCTGAGTGTCTGGACTCACAGTGCCAGCCGGCAGCAGATGATGGGGGAGGCCTTGGGCCCCCCCAAGATGCCAGAACTCTGGACAGTGAGGCCCTGCTAGGGGCCACAGCTTCAGCCAGCACCTGGCCTCTGCCAGAGACGGAGGAGCAGCTGAAGGGCTATAGGCAGGAGGAGGAGTGCCCCATTTGCACGGAGCCCTATGGGCCCAGGGAGCACTGCCTGACCCTGCTGAACTGTGGCCATGGCCTTTGTGCAGGTTGCCTGCGCCAGCTACTGAGCACAGCCCCTGGCTCAGACCGGGGCCGTGTTCGCTGTCCTCTGTGCCGCCAGAAAACACCCATGCTGGAGTGGGAGATCTGCCAGCTGCAGGAAGAGCTGCTACAGGCTGATGGGCCCCAGCGCACGCCACCCCCTGTGGCCCCCACACCTCCAGGTCGCAGGCCTGGGCCCTGGGGCTCCCTCGAGCACCGCTACCAGCCACGCTTCCTGGCAGGGCCTGTAGGGAGCCGGGGCTGCCTTCCATTCCTGCCCTGCCCACCTGGGCTGGGCATCTGGCTGTGGGCACTTCGGGAGCGTGGGCCCTGTGCCCGCCGCCTTGTGCTGCTAACCCTCCTGGTGCTTGAGTTACTGGGGCTGCTGTTCATCTTCACACCACTCATGCTACTGGGGCTGCTCTTTATGCTTCTGGATCGAGCCAGCCACTAAGCCTACTCGGGCTGGAAAGCCCAAAATCTGACCTGGCTCTGGCCATCCCTGGGCCCCTCACAGGGAGCTTGCCTGGCCAGACAGCTCACTCTACCCTGCAGCCAGGACACAAGCTGGGCCCAAGGACACCATACAAGGACAGCTGCTGGAGGAGACGAGGGCAACAGAGAACTGTGAGTCAGGCCCTGCACTGGCTATGGCAGACTCTGTGCCATACTGTCCACTTCTGAGGCCCGGTTGAGGACAACACAACAAGAGAAACAGCTGGACACCCTTAAGGGAGTCTGTTGGTGGAGGAGGTCAGGGGCCACTGGAGCTGACTACCTGTGATCTAGACAGGGCTAGTGTGCCCTTGAAGGTCAGGGCACTCTGGGAAGGGGCCTGTGCCGCTCGCAGCTGGCCCATGAGACTCCATACCCAGATTGGCCAGGACCAGAGGGTGGCCTAGGGCAGCCAGGGGCTTAGCTATGCTGGCTCCCAACACAAACCCTGACTGAGGCTTTTGTCTGCAGGTACTACAAATGAGGGCAAGTGAAATGTGATTGAGGTGAGGTGCTGACTACTGCCTGGCACAGGAAGTGGCTCTCGATAAACATCCACTCCCAGTGCCCCTGTCACCTGCCCTGGCTGGCCCCCGTTACCTAGTCTCACCAAGGGTGTGCACCCTGTTCAAAGGGACTTTCCCCAAACCCTGGCACTCCAGGCCTCAGGTCTTAGAGCCCAGTTCAGAATGGCCACAGTCCATACCCACTTTTGGGAGACCCACACAGGCTGAGGGGATGGAGAAAAAACAATTCTGGTAGAGGATAGGCCCTGTCTTTACCCTGTGGGCATACATCAGCAATGTACTGTGACTGTGGCTGGCAGACTGCACAAGCACACAGGGCCAGACCCAGCCCACTGTGCAGCATGCCTCAACCTGGCCCCAACCAGCAAGGCTGAGCCTCTTGCTGACAGCTTCGTGTTGGACACCATCTGGGCTGCAGCCCTGAGTGCCAACCTCAGGCCCAGCCCTCAGCAGTAAGCCTCAGTCCAGGAACAGGTGCAAACTTTGGCAAAGAGTTTTAATGGCAGAGTTGGCTTCAGCGACAATACCACGCAGGGTTGGGCCACAGCCATGGTGGGTGAGGAAGGGTCAGCAAGTGACAGGGCAGGGCCAGGTCCCTAAAGAAGCGATGGGTGAGGGTAGCGGCCAGCAGCTGGTAGCAGGCAGACGGGTGCTACATGATGGAGCAGGCGGACAGTGGGTTCCGCACGTGGCAGGTGCAGGCAGCCCCACAGTACTGCCTGAAGGTCTGGTAGCAGCTGCCCTCGGACTCTCCCCCCCACTGGCCACCAGAGGGGGCGGTCAGTGCCTCAGGCGGCAGGCGGCTCAAGATGGATGTGTTGACAGCCAGCGCAGCCAGGCCGTAGTCGGTGAAGAGCACAGTCTCACGGCGGCAGGTGGGGCAGGAGATGAACTTGTACTTCGGACAGGACTCGTACAGGATCTGCAGACACTGCTCACATACCGAGTGCAGGCAGGACAGCACGCGGGGCCGTCGCTGTGTGGCATTGTAGGTGTGCCCACAGGTGGGGCACTCCAGGGGCTCCCCTGCTGCTGGGGCCCCTGATGCCGATGGGCCTGTGGAGGCTGCTGAGCTGGGCCGGATCACATACTGATTCACAATCACCTCATCCGCTGGTGCCACGCGGGGGAATCCCAGTTCTGCGCTGCCTTTGCGGGGTCTCCGTGGCAGGGGCGGGGTGTGGGGTGTCCCTTCCAAAGCAGGCATGTCCCCACCACAGGCCTGGTTGACAATGATCTCTGTGTCAGAGGGCCAAGCACGCTTGGGTGCCAGAGTGGGGGTGGGCCGAGGTGCAGGCGGGTAGCAGGGGGCAGCCGCTGGAAGCTCGGGGAACTTTTCAGGATGCACGATCTTCATGGCCTCCATCTTGAGGATGACATGTGGGCCCTTCAGGCAGGACATGAGGAGGCCCGGCCAGCCACTGCCCACCTCGGGCCCAGGGTCAGCCAGCATCCGGCTGTCTCCAGTCACACCAGATGTTCGGGTGGGCGGGGGCGTTGGGTGGGAGCAAGAGGTAAGACGGGGGACAGCATCCTGGTCCTGCACAGCTTGATGCAGACCCCGGCCGCCCCGTGGACTTCGGGGGGCGGCCGGTGAGACCTGGGGGGGCAGAGTGCCCCTCAGTGGCCACAGTGCCCTCTCTGGTCCAGTCCTGGGAAGAGGAGGCAGGGGCGGGGGCAGGAGAGGCAGGTAGGGGCGGGGTGGTGTGGGAGGCTGCCCTGGGCTTGGGGTCTGGCCCAGGCGCTCACCCAGGGTCTCTGGCTGCAGAGGTTGGCCCGGGGGCGCTTGGGGGGCCCCCCCTGCAGCCAGGGTCAGCAGTCCCCGGGCCGGGACATCGGGGCAGGCAGGGGCTAGGTGGGCCCCATGGCTCCAGGACAGGGCGCCCAGGGAAGGCAGCTAGCCTGAGCCCCGGCTGCAGGAAGCCCTGGGCTGCAGGCTCCTCGGCGCGAGCGGAGGCGAGGCCTGCACCAGGTCTGAGCTGCGGGCAAAAGGCGGCGTGAGCGCAGCGCGCGAGCCCACAGTCCCGCGCGCCATCGCCCCCGCTCCCGCCCAGCACAAAGACCCAGGCGACCGACCTCTGACCCCGACCTCCTCCGCAGGGTCCGGACCTCGCAGGCCCGGCCCCTCCCTTCCCCCTCCCAGACGCTGGCGCTCTGACTCCAGAGATCCGGCGAGCGAGGCGCCCCGCCCGGCCGTGCCCCTCCCCCGCTCACCTGCCCCAGCCTGGCGTCCTCGGCTGCGCGCCGCCGCCGCAGAGGTTGTTTCAAAGGCAGGCCCGGACGCGGTGCCTGCCCTCCACCGGCGGCTCCGCGGCTCCCGCGGCGACCCTGACGATGGCGGGAGCGGGCGGTACCCGGGGGCGCGGGTGCGGGGCTCGGCGAGGCAGCGGCAGGTGCGTGCGAGCGTGGCGCGCTCTGCGGCGGAGGCGCGGGGACCGCAGTGCGCGCGGCGCTCGCCCGCGCCCGCAGCGCCACCCCCTGTCTGGGGACCCGCTCGGGGTCCGCGGGGCGGGGCCAGCCTCTCACCGCCCCTGGGTCCGCTCAGGGCCGGACTCCCGCCGCCTAGTCTCCCTTTTGCTTGGAGAGCCTCAGGACCCCCGCAACGCCCCGTCCCCCTGATCCCCGCCTGGTTGACACTAGATTCTGATCAGCACCTCCACCCAATTCTGGAAAGGAAATCCTTTCTCTCACATTTCGAGACCCCAAAATGACCACGTGGGAGGAGGACCTGCGAGTGTCCCCCCTGCACCTGCCTTGCTACCCCCCTCCGGGCTCTGGGTGCCTGAGTCCTCTGCTCCCCGCTGTGCCCAGGACCCGCCTACTCCAAGAGATGAGAATGGGCTGTCGAGAGGTGTGCCAGAGCATAGGCCGGGGCTGAGGACCCCAAGAAGGTGGGTGGGGGAGCTCCGGCACGCGGAAGGTTGGAGTGTTTGGCAGGCCACGTGCTGGGCGGCGGCCCGACTGCCGATGATAGTCACCTGTTTGGGCAGGGCTACCCTGGCATCCCGTCGGGAAAGCACGCGCGCCCTGTCACGTCATGCCGTGTGCTAACCTGACCCACCCGCGGGGAGCCCCATTCTTTTCTGCTTCCTCCTCTTGGCCTTTCTGGCTTAGCTACACCCCTGCCTGCGGGAGCCTACGGGTGTAGAGGACCGAGGTCAAGCAGGCTTGGGGGCCTCCAGAGTTCATCCTCTGCCCTGCCAGGCTACCATGGTGTGTGGCCGCCCATCTGCCTGCACTGAACCCTGCACAGAACTGGGCAGCGCAGCACACCTTAAGGCCGCAGTCCCTCTGTCCTTTACACTGTGTTCCTGGGGAGCAAAACGGCCCGGTGGATGGCGCCGTGGGAACCCAGGCGGCAGAAGGGCTGATTCAACGCGGGCAGGTGTGTGGGATGTCCCTGAGCAAAAGCGCCTCAGGAGGGGCGGCGGGCACAGCAAGGGCCGCTAGGGGGAAGGCGGCACAGGAGGCCCGGAGTCCACCGGGGCCTCACCGTACCCTAACTGGCCCTCGTGCGCCGCCGGGCTGTAACTGGCCTCAGGCCCCGCCCCTTGCCCAAGGACCCGCCTCAGGGAGAAGCCCCGCCCCGCCGATCAGAACTGGGCGTCGGTAGCCAAATAGCTGGTCATCCAAACCCGGTCTTTAGGAAACCCTGAAACACAGCGCGGAGGCTTCTGGGGAATAAAGTTTCCCCCGAACGCCGCAGCCTCGCTCGCGCTTGCGCCGGCTCCGCCTGTCAGCGAATTTGCAAGGCCGGGGGCGGTGCTTCCTGCGCCTGCGCAGTAAGTCCAGGTCGCCCTACGAAGGTGGTGGTCCGAAGACCTACTATATCCTACAGGAGTGTCTGAGAAACGTATATGCAGGTTGCTCTACCCAGCTACACGCAGGCCACCCCGGGCACGCTAAGCTGCGGCCACGTAGTTTGGTCCCGCCTTCCTGGTGCTTCCCGGGATGCGAGGACTGCCGGTCGCTGTCGCGCAGGGGACCCCCACGGGTATCAGGCCCAGCGTGGTGCTTGCACTGTTGTCATTCCACGGCGACCCCAGAAGGGGATTGGCCTGCAAAGATGGGACGCACGGCCGGGAGCGTTCCCCTAGCCCATCTTTCCGAAAAAGGTCAATTGTGACTGAAGCCCTTGTGGCCAGTTCTGGAATTAGTGAGATTTATCCACGAAGGTGTATCGATCGCTATTTATTACTTAGAAAAAGTAAGCACCCTAGCCTCGGTGGTGGTGGTGGTGAGGCTGGGTCAGGAAGGAGCTCTGCTACTACCCGGGCCTTAGGAGGGGCGAGGGTGAGCAGGGCCTGTGGAATCTGGGCCTAGCCCCACTTCCTTCCTGTGCCCATGACCCAAGGCCTCCTTGTTGAGCCACGGCCTGGATTCGTGGTCACTGAGTCAGCTGGCTTGGCAATGCCCCTCAGCCTAAGCCTGAGCTGCCACCCACCTGAGGACCAGGGGTGGGACAGCTGCTGTGCTCCAGTGGCCGGAACCCCAGCCTTGAGTCCCGCCCCAGGACCACACCCTCCCCTGGGAGGGAAAAGGCAGCTGCTCACCCCCCACACAGGCACTGGGAGGACAGACGCCGCCGCTGCCACCGTAGGTGAGTCCTGGCCTAGGGACAGGGGGTCCCCTGCACTTCCCTCACCATACTCCAGCGGCATCTCCCAGCACCCACTCCATTCCCAGTTCCGTCCTAGAGGCAATGCCTGGACACCAGGGGTGGCAGCTGGAGACACTGGCTCTGGCTTATGCCTGGAGTCACACTGGCACATGGCCTTGCACACACAGTGCTCTCTTGGTGCCGGGTTCCAGCACCCCAGCGGGGCTTCTCCTGGGTGGGTGTTCTCTTGCAGGCTCTCGGACAGCTGCCCCTGCCCTTGAGCCAGTGTCTGTGTCTGCCTGCCCCACAGCCTGACCATGGACCCCCACGAGATGGTCGTCAAGAACCCATATACCCACATCAGCATCCCCCGGGCTCACCTGCGGCCCAACCTGGGGCAGCAGTTAGAGGAAGTTCCCTCCTCATCCTCATTCTCGGAGACTCAACTTCTGCCCACAGCGACCTGCACCCCAGGGCCAACCCGCATCCTGCAGCCTATTGAGGCTGACATACCCAAGGGGGCCAAAGGGGCCAAGGGGACCAAGGGGGCTGTGCCCAGTCAGAACCAGCAGTCCTGGGAGCAGCCCTGCAATCCCTATGGCAGTGGGCAGCGCCCAGCAGGACTGACCTATGCTGGCCGACCACCCATGGGGCGTGGTGATGACATCGCTCACCACTGCTGCTGCTGTCCCTGCTGTTCATGTTGCCACTGCCCACCATTCTGCCGCTGCCACAGCTGCTGCTGTGTCATCCTCTAGTCCACCCACTGTGGGGCACTGGCCTCTGCTTGTGGCCAAGGTAGTGCTGGACATTAGAGGTGAACATTGTCATAGACTCTGGCAACTTCCTGCCCTGGACAGGGACACTGTCCGTGTGACAGGCTGCTGGCCCTTTGGAGCAGTCATGGGCACTGGCCATAGAGCTAGCAACAGGGACCCCTTGACCACTGGCTGCAAGGCCAGGCAATAAAGCAGGGTGAGCTTTGTACCAGCGACTCATTCTTTTGGCTGGGCCCTATGGGAGGATGTCCTGGGCCAGTCAACTGTATCTGCCCCCGTGCACACATGTATCCATGCATGTGCACATACACACTGTCCCCAGCTTCATTGGACCTCTCAGGCACTGGGAAGCCACTGCCTAGTGACAGCTCCACTCACCCTGCCCTGCAGGTCTCAGGTTTGTCTGGAGGTGGTAAGAGGACGGGAGACAGTGCACCACCAGGGTCAGGACTGCGCTCCATGGGCCAAGGCTAGGACGGTGGATGTCAGTTCTTGGCGTCAGCCCCAAGGCATGTAGCAGGGGATGACACCCAGGAGCCCCTCAAGAGGCCTCCAGCAGGTTGGCAGGATGGTGCCAGTGGAGCTGGTGGCACAGGTTTCAGGGAGTGGAGCAGAGTGAGCCTGACCCACTGAGTCATCTCCCAGCCTTGGTCAGACATTTTTCTGCTGCTTTCCTCTGGGCTGGGCTCCTTGGAGGACAGGAGGGGCTGGATCAGACCTTGAAGGCCAGGCCAGGAAGGGGCTGGAAGAGGAGCCCAAGTGTCTGGGAGTATCTGGTCAGGCCAGCGGGCACGGGCTGAGCTCTGGGACGCCAGGCAGGGAGTGTGTGGGGAGCTGGCATTCCCAGAGCAGGGTAGACTCAGCATGGTGTGGAGGCGGGAGCAGAGCTGGCCTTACAGGACAGACAGGTCCTCCTGTGGCCAGCTGTGCCCTGATACATCACGCCTGGCCACAAGGCAGGGAAGGGCTGGGTAATGTGTAGAGGTCCAGGGTGTGGGGCAGGCAAGTCATTGCTGGGCTCCTGGCAGGCTCGGGGGCCACCCTGCCCAGCCTGAGGCATGAACCTGTCTGACCAGTCCTGCAGGCCAACTGGGATGTGCTGTGTGTGCATGTGTATGCATGACCACTCTACCCTTGTCTTCCCTGTGGGGCTGTGGGGGATTCAAAGGGCCCCTGCCAGCCTGTCCCCATCCCTTGGGTCTCCCAAGTCTGCTCTGCCCGTGACCAGAGCAGGGGGCACCCTGGATGCACATCCCCAAATTATAGCCCACTGCCCACTGGGATGGCCCTTGTGAGGGGACAGAGGTGCCACACACAGTACACGAGCGCCATCTGGGGCCAGATGGGAGCGCCACAGCCCTGGTGAGGATGACAGAGCCCTGAGCCTGCTGCAGAGGAGCAGGGGCTGGGCCCTGTGCCAGTGGGGCAGGCAGGCATCCTGGAGGAGGTTATGTGCCCTAGGGCTACAGGGTGGGCACTACCTGCCAAGACAGGAAGCATGTGACGGCATGGACATGGAAGGGAAGGGAAACTTGTACTTCTCCTTGAAGCTGTGGAAATTGAAGCCAGGCCCTTCCCACACACTAGGCAAGTTCTCTGCCACCGAGTGATAGCCCAGACTTAGTTGGGAGGTGGAGGCCTTGACCCCACTATGTAACTCAGGCTGACCTCCAAGTTGCAATGACCCTCTGGCCTCCACCTCCCAAGGGTCTGGATTCTATATAGGTATGAGCTTTCATGCCCCCTTTGGGCCAGTTTTTCTTTTTTGTTGAAAATAATTATAGTTTATTTTACCTTTTTAGTTTTGGGCCAGTTTTTTCGAGACAGGTTCTCCTAAATTGCCTAAGCTGGGCTCAAAATTGAGATCTTCTCAGCCTTCCGAGTAACTGGGATGACAAACATGAGCCACCCCCTAGCCCAACAGAGGGAAGCTTTAAGGAGGATGGTGAGGCCAGGCACACCACCCTCCCCTAAAGGAGGAGGGGGAGGGGGTTGGTAGCAGCAAGCGCGGGGGAGGGGTCACCTTATCTCCTGCCTTCCAGCGGTAGTATCAGATCCAGTTGCACTGCTTTGTGGCTGAAAGGGGAGACCAGTCCGCAGCCAGCCCCACCTACCTCCTGTTGCCTGGCCTATGTGGGCAGTAATGCGAGCCCGGGGAGGGAGCTCCAGGGCCCTGCCCCCCTGTTCCGGCCACCTTCTGGCTGGGCATCACTGCCCAGAGGAACAGATGCAGGTAAGAGGGGCTGTGGCTCAGGCTGGGTGGGTGGCAAGGGAGTCACAGCCAGCAAGCAGGACACTGCCCAGACCTGTGTCCTTTCGCCCTCAGCTGCCCCCCAAATGCTCAGGTGTCTGCAGCCCATGGCCTGGTTCCAGGCCAGCACCCCCGCCGTGCTGCATGTTGCAGCAGTAGGGAATGTGGGCTGTGACCTGGGCCACTGTCCCTGACCACCTCTCTGCCCAGGATGTTGCAACCTGAGGGGTCCTGTGCCCTGGAGGAGGGGGCGGCGCCCACAGCCCGGCTGAACGACTGCATAATCTGCTGCTCAGCCTACGACCTCAGTGGGCACCTGCCCCGCCGCCTCTACTGCGGCCACACCTTCTGCCAGGCGTGTGTGCGACAGCTGGATGCCCTGGCCCACGAGCAGCGCTGGATCCCCTGCCCACAGTGCCGCCAGAGCACACCCACGCCACGCGGAGGGGTGGCCATGCTGGACCTGGATCTGGCCGCCTTCCTGGCTGTCAAGGCTGAGCAGGAGCCAGCAAGAGCAGAACCCTGGGTCCCTGGGCCCCTCAAGGTGGAGGCTGCAGTCACACAGCAGCCAGCCGGGCTCTGCCCCACCCCAAGCATCCAGCGCTGCTTCCCCTGGCTTCAACCCTGTTGCTGCTGTGGCTGTGGCAGTTTATGCTGGGGGCTTCCCAGCAACCCCGAGGCCTGAGGCCTGACCACTCTTGCAGGACTGCTGCCCAGAACTCACTGCCACGAATCATAGCTGCACACGTCCACCTAGAGCCCCCGGCAGCTCACCATCTGGGTGCAGCTCCAGGTGACTTCTCACGGTGCTGCCAACTCTACCATGGACACCTGCAGGCCACAGCAGGTATCAGAGACTGTGTAGGAGGTTGGTGACCTAAACCACCCCAGTTGTCTGACTGTGTGCCTGGCTGGGATCCTTCTGTCAGTGACCTGACAGCTAGGCCCGGGTGCAGCTTAGATGTGGCCGAGGGATGCTGTGGTGGCCAGTCCCAGCACTTGGGCCCAGGTCAAAGTGCAGAGCCAGGCCATAGCTGGTCCTGAGTGGCAAGGCCAGGGCAAGGGCCCCTCTCCCAGGGAGAGAGCCAGGAGTGGGGCAGGGCCACTTCCCTACTCCCTGACCTACACACAAACTAACTTTCACCCCCCTCAACAAGGCTAATTCTCTGGGCTTGTCACATGCCTGGTACTGTTCTAGGAGAGCACCATGCTAGGGGCTAGGGCAGGCACCAAAGACAGCATTGGGAGGGGCCGGCTCTGACCCCTAGAGGGAGGGGATCCACCTGAGGTCGCACAGCTCCTGTGTATCCTTGACACAGACCCCAGCAGGGTGCAGAAGCTGAGGTAAGCATCCTCCCGGTTCTGGGCTGCTGCAGCGCCCCACCCCCCTGCAGGAAGGAGCCATTACCTGGTAGCCCTGAGAGCTCCCCCTGCAAGGGGGCAGGGAGGAGAATTCGCTGAGTGGACACCAGCCCTCCTGCTTGCCTGGGGCAAAGTCCCCCATGCCCCTGAAAATGAGCCTAGCCCTCTCCAAACCTCTCTGCAGCAGCCAGGGACACCATGCCCACACACCTGGTGCTAGGGCTTCCTTCCGACATCTGCAAGGGCAGAGAGGACCTGACGATCTGCAGGTCCCCAAGGAACATGATAGGGAGGACAGAACCTCAGCTTCTTGGCTCAGGGAGCATGGGCCACATTGGGTCACAGACTCCTCCTGGTGGATGTGGGCACCCAGTGCCCACCCAGCAATTCCCTGGCCTGAAGCGAGGTACATGCCCAGGAGACACCGCATTCCAGTGCTAGCCAGGTCTCAGAGCTCCTACCCTTGGGTGACAAGATCCAGGGGCTCTAAGGCCAGGCGGGTTCCCCTGGGGGCCTCAGCACTTGGGTAAACATTAATGGGGCTCAGGACATAGCAGGTCATGTGGGCACCCAGCGAATCTTTGACCCGCGGCTGCTCCCACTGCCTCTTCCCCACGGTACCCCTCATCACCCACAAAGGTAGGAGCTCCCAGAACCAGCCAGGGTCCAGAGACATGGGCCCCCCCCATCGATGAGACCCCATGCTGAGCCCCGAGGATCTGGGGCAGGCAGGACAAAAGGGCTGCACAGGCTTGAGCTGAGCCCAGGGGCCAAACAGGGACCAGGGCTGAGGGGCAAAGGGAAGTTCCAGATGAATCTAGGAGCGGAACTGGAGGGAGGGGAGCCGCCAGTGGTCTGGGGTACTTTAGCCCCTTGGGTACCTTGCCTTGTTCCCCATTGAGCACCATCTGCATCAGATGCCAAAGTCTCTGCCCAGGTCATCTGAGTGTCTCCAGTGACACCTGACAGGAGAGGCTCATAGTCTTGGGGCTCCCTAGCTCCTGGGGACCTCCAGCCTGTGCTCTAAAACCCTGTGCCTAGTGGCACCATAGGCCTTTTTCTGACTCAGACCAGTGAGCCAGCCGGGAGCCAGGGTGCCCTTGACTCTGCCCCCTGAATTGGCTTGGGGTTGTCTGACAGCCACTGAGGTCACCAAGCCACCTGCCATGGACAGAGGGAAGGCAGGTTACTGGGTCTCAGGGGCACAGACAGCATGGGCCAGAGGTTCTCCGTTCGACCTGCCCAGCCACGCTGGGGAGTGTGAAGGGACCAGCTGTCTCTCACGCTTCCCCAGCCTATCTGGCCTGGTGTCTGCATCAGCCCCTGCCTGAAATCCATGTTGAAATCCCTTGCTGGTGACCTGGTCCCCCATCCTACCCTGGCTATGATCGACCTGGTGGACAGCAATCTGAGAAATGCAGGTACCCGGCCCCCAGACACAACCTCCAACATCACCGCTCAGACGGGAGGGAACCCCAGGTCCCTCATGCTGTCCCCCCAGGAGAGGGTTCTAGTAGCAGCCTTAGTTGACCTGATCCCTGCAGGAACCTCCAGTTCTGCCCCAGTCTCAGAGGAGGACAGCACAGACCCCTGGGCCCTCCCTCAGCTGAAGGACACTGGCCAGGTGAAAGGTAAGCGTGGGGTCAGAGTGAGCGTCGGTCACTGGGTTAGAGTTGTGGGAGAGTGCAGGGCCGTGCTTGCCCCACCCTACAGGACCCCACCGAGCAGCCACCCTGGGACTCTTCTGGCCCTCTGCCCGGCTGCTGCTCCACCTAGGATGCAGGGCCCCCCATCTTTGCCTGTCCCTCTACCCTCCTGGTGGATGCGCCATCCTGCAGGGAACAGAGGCTGGGGACCCAGGCATCCTGGGTCCTATCTTGGGGACTTCCCCAAGGCATAGAAGGGGGTTCCTGGGCTCTGCCAGGGGGAAGTGAAGGAAGGGGTGAAGGGTGCTGGACAGGTGCCTGGGAGGACTGATCAAGCACGTGGCCCTGGCTTGTGTCCACAGAGGTCAGTGTGGCTGCCAGGACGTACAGGGCAGTCATCGGCTTCCTCAAGGCCTGTGGACTCCTGGGCAGCCTCTACTTCTTCATCTGCTCCCTGGACACCCTCAGCTCTGGCTTCCAGCTGCTGGGCAGTAAGTGCGCACAAGAACGGCAGAGGGGGGATGTGTGCCAGCTCTCTGCAGCGTTAGCGCCCCTCTGTCCTGGTGTAGGCAGAACAGCAGGAGACATCTTCAAGGACAACATGGTGCTGTCCAACCCCGTGGCAGGACTGGTCATCGGTGTGCTGGTCACAGTGCTTGTGCAGAGCTCCAGCACGTCCTCCTCCATTGTAGTCAGCATGGTAGCCTCCAAGCGTGAGTCCCCTCCCCTCTACAGGCAGCGGTGGGCAGGCTGACTGGGCCGGCAGCAGCTGAAGTGGCGTCTCCACAGTGCTGACTGTCCGGGCGTCTGTCCCCATCATCATGGGCGTCAACGTGGGCACATCCGTCACCAGCACCCTGGTCTCCATAGCACAGTCAGGGGACCGGGAGGAGTTTCGCAGGTGAGTGTGGCCAAGGGACAGGGTGGCAGGTGGCACTGGCACAGCCAAGGCCACCAGGCATCCTGCCCCCTGTGGCCACAGGGCCTTCAGTGGCTCGGCTGTGCATGGCATCTTCAACTGGCTCACGGTGCTGGTCCTGCTGCCACTGGAGAGCGCTGTGGCCCTGTTGCAGAGACTGAGTGCCCTGCTCCTGGGTGTGGCCCGCCTGCAGCCTGGAGCTCAGGCCCCCGACATCCTCAAGGCACTGACAAAGCCACTCACACACCTCATTGTGCAGGTGAAGCCCCTGGCCAGGAAGACGGGGTGGAGTGGGCACATCATGGCCTGATACCTGTGGGCATCAGGGGCCCTGCTGAGTCTCGGCTCCTCCACCCCCAGCTGGACAGCAGTCTGATAGCCAGCAGTGCCATTGGCAATGCCACCAACGGCAGCCTCATTAAGCAGTGGTGCAGCTGCAGCAGGGAGACGGTGAGGTGCTCGGGCCCCGCCCCTGTGCTGACCTCTGACCTGCAACCACCCCACCACTCTGCCTGCCTGCCCCGCCATGCTGAATCCTCCCTGCCCCCACCAGAGCCAGGGCCACAGCAATGCAAGTGGAGCCTCCAACCCCTGCACTGGCAGCTCAGCGGCCGAGGACAAGCTGCCCTGTGAGCCCTGCTGTCCTGCCACCCCTCTGACTGCCCCTGTGCCCTGCCCCCACACTCACCCCTTCTCTCCACGCCTTGCCCTGCCTTCCACCAGGCCAACACCTGTTCGTAGGCTCTGCCCTCACGGACCCCGCTGTGGGCTGCATCCTGCTGGCCGGCTCCCTGGCGGTGCTGAGTATCTGCCTGGTGCTCATCGTCAAACTGCTCAACTCTGTGCTCCGTGGCCGTGTGGCCCAGGCTGTGAGGACCGTCATCAACGCAGGTGGGAAGGGGCCTGTGAGCTGGGGCTGACGGCAGGGTGGGGACACGGCCACGACCCAGAGTTCCTCCCCAGACTTCCCTTTCCCCTTCGGCTGGCTTAGTGGCTGCCTGGCCATCCTCGTGGGTGCTGGCATGACCTTCCTGCTCCAGAGCAGCAGCGTCTTTACGGCAGCCATCGTGCCACTCATGGGTGAGCCTGGGCAGGAAGGGGCGTGGGGGGGGTTCCACCTGGGCCTTGTGTTGACCCCTCGCTTCCTAGGGGTTGGGGTGATCACCCTGGACCGGGCATACCCCCTGCTCCTGGGCTCCAACATCGGCACCACCACCACAGCCCTGCTGGCTGCGCTGGCCAGCCCTGCAGACATGCTGCTTTTCACCGTCCAGGTACCTCCTGGGTCCCCTCCCTACTCCTGCCTGGCTTGGGCTTCTCCTCCAGTTCCGGCCCAGGCCCCAGCTCCCCCAGACTCCATCCTTCCAGGCTACTTCTCAGCGTGGCTGGAACCACGCCTGTGCCCGATGCCCCTTTGCCTCCCACAGTCTACCCTACAGGACCTCTGCTCCTCCACCCTCCAGCCGGTGCCCCTCACTGTGTCCCCTGGAGGCCTGGCCCAGCTACAGGGGACCCCAAGGGCTGTGTCCCACATCTGCAAGGCACCTCTCCTCCCACCCTACTCCCCCATGAACAGCGGCCACCTGGGTGCTGCCTATCTTCCCAGCCCCCATCCACAGAGGCCCCATCTACGATGGGCACTCGGGCCAAGCCAAGCTGTGGTGCTGCTTCCAAGATGCCCCCCCCCCCTCCGGGCCCACGCCCAGGGCTCCCCCCCCCCCCCCCCCCCCCCCCCCCCCCCCCCCCCCCCCCCCCCCCCCCCCCCCCGTGCCCACAGTGCCTCTGATTCTCTCTAAAGCGCCCTGGACTGGTTAGAACTTCCCTTTACCCAGGAACCCACACAAACTCAGCTTCTGAAAGTGTTGGGTGGCTAGGCTGCTGCTTCCAGAAGAGCCAGACCCTGCCTGGCTCCCACTGAGTCCTGCCCACCCCCGCACCCCAGTCCAGAGCCCTGGCCCAGCCCCTCCCAGAAGCGTCCAGCCTTGTTGCCCCGCCCCCCAAGGGGCATGTAGCCTTGAGCCTTCTCCTCTAGCCAGCAGCGAGGCAGTTACCAACAGGGGGCGCTGGCCCAGGCCCCTGAGTCTCAGGTGTGTGCCTGAGGGTGAGTGGTGAGCTTGTGGCCATGCCTGGCTTGAGGCTGATGGTGCAAGCAGCATGATCAGGACAAGCAGGACACACTTCAGACATGGCCCTTTCTGCAGTGGTGAGGGACAGGGAGTCCAGGTGACCCCTATCACCTGACTCAGGCTCCTGACTCCTCCTCGCCCTCCCTGCCCACCAGGTTGCCCTCATCCACTTCTTCTTCAACCTTGCTGGCATATTGCTATGGTACACAGTGCCTGTCCTGAGGTTGCCCATCCCACTGGCCAAGCGCTTCGGGGACCTGACTGCCCGCTACCGCTGGGTGGCTGTTGTCTACCTGCTGCTCACCTTCCTGCTGCTGCCCCTGGCAGCCTTTGGGCTCTCCCTGGCAGGGGGCACAGTGCTGGCTGCAGTCGGAGCACCCCTGGCGGGGCTGGTGCTCCTCCTCATCCTACTCAATGTCTTGCAGCGGCAGCGGCCATCCTGGCTGCCGCACGGCCTGCGCTCCTGGGCCTGGCTGCCCCTCTGCCTGCGCTCTCTGGAGCCCTGGGACCACCTGGTGACCCACTGCTGCTCAGGCTTGGCCTGCAGCCGCCCCCAGATGGCCACCAAAGAGGCTCCCTGCTGTGAGACCCCCAAGATCCTGGCCTCCCAGCAGTTTTGAGGGTGGGTCTGGGGGTGATGACACTGGAAAGCGGACCTGTCATGTAACCCTGCAGGCACCAGACTCCTGAGGCCCTTGATCCCTGTGCAAATAAATGAGGTTGTTACCTAGGAATGGTGGTCTTTCCCCAGACAGGGATTCCAGGGACAACCTCTGGAGCTGGAGGCACAGCATGATGCTCAAGGGCTGCGGGCAGGTCACTTTCCTGCCTGCAGCTTGAGGAGCAGCCTACATGTACAGAGGAGGCCTCCCAGACAGGGGTCCCCTTTGCCTGGCCAGCCATGTGCCTGAAATGCCCCCCTCCCATCCACCGGGTGTGGTGGTACTCTGAAAGGCATGGCCTTATAGGGTACATGGGGGGGCAGGATTCCGGCCCTGTCCTGCCCCTACAGGACCTCACCAGGTGGGCTGTATCTTCTTGGCACCAGGGGCTCACTTGGGGACCCTGCCCCAAGAGTGCAGCTCACCCACCAGGCTTCCAGCCACCTTCACCTGCTCCCAGCAGTGTCCAGGGCAGAAGGTTCATCTGCTGTAGGGGTCACTGGACACCAGGGACCCCCGGAGCCTCCTGCCACTCCAACCCTACTCCCCTCCAGAACGCAGGCACTCGCTGGAGAAAAGCCTGTGGATCCTCTGCCCCCACACCACCTTCCCAGGCTCACTCTCAGCCACTTAGGGAGGTGACCCTCGCCCTGGGAGCCATCAGTGTAGCTTTTCCTACAGACTGGCCTTGGTCTTTCCATGCAAGTGGCCATTACAGAGCCAGCATCAGCTCCTGTGCCCTCTGGGGACAGAGCCTGGCTGCTCCCTAGGGAGACCTGCTGACAATGCAGAGAGGCTGTCTGGAGGGAGGAAGCCCCACTGGGCACCTCTCCTTCTGGAGCAACAGAGGCTTTCCACAAAGGCTTGAAACAGGGTCCTTTAAGGCCTCAGCGCCTGTCTGCCTGCTGCCCCTGCCTGGCGGTAACACACCCTCCCACTGGGACCATGGCCACCAGTAAACACAGCCTGCCTTGTGGAAGCCTCAACAGCTGCAGGCTGGAGAGCCAGGGCAGGTGCCAGCGCTCCCACGGCCCCTCCTGCTGCTTCCCTGCCCTCCTAGCCATCTCTGCTGTACATCTTGGCAGGTCCTCCTGCCCCTCAACGTCCTCTTCTCCCCTTCAGGATGGACCTGAGGGCCTCTTCCTCCAGCTCTGTGCAGCCACTGTTCTGGGCCCAGCCAGCAGCTTCCTCAGGAGGTCAATATTAAGGGCCAGGCAGACAGTCTGGCACCAGGGAGAGCTCTGGCTCACACCTGGACTGGCTATGCAAACTGTTTTATAAACTGTAAAATGGGGGTGTCACCCTGAGCTCCTAGCTGTGGGGCACTGGTAGGGAAGCAGGGGCCTTTTCCAGTGGGGTTGTGTCCTAAAGTGTAGGGTCAGAATCAACTCCAGGACATTCTGTTCTGGCCACCAAAAGGGCCCTGTGCACCCCACATGCCGGTGCAAACTCCAGCCCTTCTTTGAGGAATAGGTCTTGTGTTGGTGTGGTCACAGGAGCCAGGTCCCACTTCCTGGGCCAGTCTGGGAAGAGGGAGCCGCCAAGTCTTCCAGGACTCCCCAGCTCAATGATCTGCTGACTCATCTCCTGGTCAGTGAGAAACTGCCCTGGCAAGAGCCCAACCCCACCAGGGGAAGCTAGACCATTCTACATTGGACGTGGGCATGGACTGCTAACTTTTCCCCACATGTGATGCTGCTTGTCCTGGCAAGTTTTGCAAGATAGTTCCTGTCACTGAATACCCCAACCCTGCGATATTGTGCATTATGTGCTAGGGGAGAGGGTTCTCTTTCTCTTAAGAAAACACATATGTAACCAGACGTTGCCTCCTACAGTCCGGTTGCAAGGCAGAGGGACAAGTCCACCCAGAATGCCAGCCTCGATAGCTCACCACGGGCAGATTCCACAATGGTATTTACTCCTGTGAACATTTTAAAATAAAATACAAATGTACTGTTTTCAAAGCCGATAAAAGGACCAACTCCATATAGTTCAACCGTACTTCCTTCACACTCTTGTTTTCCCTCTCGAGCACAAGGTGCGTCGCGGCCAGGCATGCCTGACATTCAGTCTCCACGCACCCCGGGTCCTGAGCCGCAGCTCCTAGGCTACCGTCTCCACAACACTGCGTGCGGGTGGGTGCATAGAGCCATGCTGCACTTGACCCGTTTCCTTCCTTCGTGCCCGCCCCCTGCTTTGCTTAGGATTCCCCCCGGGCTCCGCGGTGCACGAGCCTGCCGGCCCCAGTGATGCATAGCTCCGCCGCTGCTGCTCTGGAGAAGGCGCAGGGTCCGGCTCACTAGAGTTGTCGGCAGGGACGCGCGACCCTACCAGCAACCACAACCGGAAGTCCGCGTCCCGCGCCCCCAACCCGAGCGCGCCTCCCGCTGCACTGCGGCGGTTACCAGGACGCCAAACTGCACGGCCAATAGTAACAGCCTATCGGCGTGCTCCAGGGAGACGGCCAATGGGAGAGTAAATCAATCATTTGAAACGCCCAATGAGCAAGGCACCACAGGGCGGGGGAGGCGGGAATGTGATAGGAAGATCCGCAGCCCTGGCTGACCAATAACAAACAGACGTCGTTAGAAAGGCGGGTCTTACACGTCTAGATTGATGGGACATGAAACCAATAAAATAAGCGTATTTGCCGGCCTCGTTCTGGAAACCCAATCCAGAGCCAGAGGAGGCGGGCACAGTTGATATATAAATACTCGCGGAGCGTCGGTTGTAGCGTTCTGCGTGCTCGCTCTTCGGCACCTGTAGTCAACTGAACTCCTGTGCTGCCGCCGCAGTCGTCGCCATGAGGGAGATCGTTCATCTACAGGCCGGGCAGTGCGGCAACCAGATCGGCGCCAAGGTGAATGGTGGGGACGCGCAAGCCGGTCGGGACCAGACTAGACCATAGCGGGCGGGATGGCCTGCTGGGTGCAGACCGGGCGGGTAACTGGGGAAGATGGCGGCAGCAGCCGGCCAGGCGGTGCCCCGCATTGCGGCCCGAGGGCTCGGGCGGGGCCCGGACCGCGCAGGGGCGGCCGGCGAGGCTCCCTACTCCCGGCCGCGGAGAGCACAGGTGGGGGGAGGGGAGCGCCCGCCGCGCCCTTCGGGGCGGGGCCGCCCCTGGGCGCACCGGCCGCGGTGACTCAGCCTGGCCCGCCCGCCCGCGTCCCTGGCAGTTCTGGGAGGTGATCAGCGACGAGCATGGCATTGATCCTACTGGCACGTACCATGGAGACAGCGACCTACAACTGGAACGCATTAACGTGTATTACAACGAGGCCACGGGTAAGAGCCCTTGCCCCTACCCCCGTGTATCGACTTCGCGTGTTGCCCGCCGGCCTCTGGTCGCTGACACCCGCCCTCCCCAGGTGGCAAGTACGTACCCCGCGCTGTGCTGGTGGACCTGGAGCCCGGCACCATGGACTCCGTGCGCTCTGGGCCCTTCGGGCAGATATTTAGACCTGACAACTTTGTTTTCGGTGAGTGCCGGTGGGGACTTGAAGATCAAGGGGCTGCACTTACTGAAGGTCATTACTTTCCAACCTAGCAGCTGGGAGCCCAAGGAATGTTTTTCTGCCCTCTGACTCACTCAATCCACTTGCCTAAAGCGGCTTTGGGAGGAGGGCCCAGTTATCTGCCTACAGGCAAGGAGAGGTAGATGTAATCTCTTTGCAGTCTCCACGGAGACCCTGGTTGTTTTTGTCCTTGGGAATTGGCAGGGGTTTGTTAAGTTGCCGCTGTAGGGTGCTGTGGGGTCCGTTTGCCCTAGTTGTGGGGTTGTTTCCACTGGTGTTGGTTACCATGTGTTTTGTGGTTGGAGTGTGACCAGTCATGGTATCTTACAGGTCAGAGTGGTGCTGGAAACAACTGGGCCAAGGGGCACTACACAGAAGGTGCAGAGCTGGTGGACTCGGTGCTGGATGTTGTGAGAAAGGAAGCAGAGAGCTGCGACTGCCTGCAGGGTTTCCAGCTGACCCACTCCCTGGGTGGGGGGACTGGGTCTGGGATGGGTACCCTCCTCATCAGCAAGATCCGGGAAGAGTACCCAGACCGGATCATGAACACGTTCAGTGTGGTGCCCTCACCCAAAGTGTCGGACACAGTGGTTGAGCCTTACAATGCCACCCTCTCAGTCCACCAGCTTGTAGAAAACACAGATGAAACCTATTGCATTGATAACGAAGCTTTGTATGATATTTGCTTCAGAACCTTAAAGCTCACCACACCCACCTATGGTGACCTGAACCACCTGGTGTCGGCCACCATGAGTGGGGTGACCACCTGCCTGCGCTTCCCTGGCCAGCTCAACGCTGACCTGCGGAAGCTGGCAGTGAACATGGTGCCCTTTCCGCGCCTGCACTTCTTCATGCCTGGCTTTGCCCCCCTGACCAGCCGTGGCAGCCAGCAGTACCGCGCCTTGACGGTTCCTGAGCTCACCCAGCAGATGTTTGATGCCAAGAACATGATGGCTGCCTGTGACCCCCGTCATGGCCGCTACCTGACAGTGGCTGCAGTGTTCAGGGGCCGAATGTCCATGAAAGAAGTGGATGAACAGATGCTTAACGTCCAAAACAAGAACAGCAGCTATTTTGTTGAGTGGATCCCCAACAACGTGAAGACAGCTGTGTGTGACATCCCACCCCGTGGCCTGAAAATGTCTGCTACCTTCATTGGCAACAGCACAGCCATCCAGGAGCTGTTCAAGCGCATCTCAGAGCAGTTCACGGCCATGTTCCGGCGCAAGGCCTTCCTGCACTGGTACACGGGTGAGGGCATGGATGAGATGGAGTTCACTGAGGCTGAGAGCAACATGAACGACCTGGTGTCCGAATACCAGCAGTACCAGGATGCCACAGCTGAGGAGGAGGGCGAGTTTGAGGAGGAGGCGGAGGAGGAGGTGGCCTAGAGCTGTTAGCTGGTAAAGTGGAAGCGGTGTGAACTCTTTATTCACCCACAGTCTGCTCTGATAACCCTGTCTCACTGTGTGCACTGCTGCCTCTGTCGTGACATCACATCCTGTACAGACACCATTAAAGCATTTTCATAGTGTGTGCTTTCGCCTCTCAAGTTCCTTCTGATAGGCTTTGCGAGTGCTGTTGCCAAACGTCATTGCGTAGTTGTCTTGCATGGCTGCAAGGGAGCAAGGCCCAAGTATGCAGGTAACTGCAGGTGTCCTCAGGAGTTTGGGACAATCCTGGGTCCTAAGCCTCAGCCTCTGGGGAGGAGCCTGTTGCCTGGAGGCGAAAGACCAGATGGCCTCTGCCTTGGGATTCACTGGAGGACCTGGTGCTGGCAGAGCTGGGCAGTCCTGCTCTGGGTCTGCAGGGCAAGGTGGGAGGGGGTAGGCCCTCAGCAACCTGCCCTTCGCGCAAGGAGCCATACTTAACAGGGAATGAAGCCCATGTAGAAAGGGATGAGCCCCTGGCTTCTGTAGATGGTGGTATTGGGCCAGTGTGTCGTGGGCATCCTCTCCCTCAGCGGACAGACAGGGTTTCTGGACTGGAACTGAGAAAGCAGATGTTGATGGGTGCTACCCTGCCCCTCCACCACCTGGTGACTCCCACAAGCAAGAGGGCAGGGGCTGACCTTCCCTGGGAAAAGGGACTGTCAGGTACCCTGAAGGCTCAGGGTAGGAGTCAGGCCTTGATAGGTTTGCAGACCCCCTGCCCCCTCAGACTCTGTGCAGCCGCCAGTCATGGTGACCTATTGTCTGGCCTGCTTCAGAACCACCTGCTGGGGCTCTGGGTGCAGGCCCTGGTTGATGCTCTCCTACCTGGTTCTTGTCAAACTCCTCCATGGCCTGTGTGACTCCATCACGGTAATTCATCCCCATCACCCAGGTGAAGTGGGGGATGAAGCCAGCATAGCCTGGGGGAGTTGGTATCAGTGTACCCCAGGTCTCCTGGGCAAACCCACCCGCTCCCAGGTGTGCCAGGGAGCCCATCTAGCGCCTTCCTTTCCTCATGATGGTGCTGGTCTTGAGACCACTCAGGAGAAGGTGGGTAGGGTGAAGGTGGGCCAGGGAGGCCAAGTGTTTCTGGTGTGGGATAGGGCAGCTCTGTGCCTCTCGCCCTTCATTTTGCTGGGCCCCTGGAACCCCATGGGGGATGCACCTGAGATGGCTTTTCTTTGGATCAGGTTGGGGTGGTCCAGTTGGGGCAGCCGCTGAAACCTGTCAATGTTTAGTGTCTCCAGCTGGAAGTGTGGGGTAGGGTACTCGTCCCTCCTAAAGTGGTACAGCTGTGGGAGGAAGGGTGCGTCACTGCTCAGCCCCCACCTGGGTGGAGTGAGGCCCAGGCCCGTGTGTCTCTGCTTACCTGGTGCTGCCCTGGGGTCTCACGAACAGGGTTGGCAGACTTCCAGGCCTCTTTCCCGTATGCCAGTTGCAGGCCTGGGTGTCCCATGTCACTGGAGTCTCCCTTCCTGCCTGGTGGGCATGGTGGGTAGGGAGGATAGGGCATGAAGCCATCTGGCATCATAACTTGTCTGGACATGTTCTCTTCTCCTGGTGGCCCCTTGGTGTCCACCTGTGGTGGCAGCTTGCCCAGGATCTCAAAGTTTCTGTAGGGCTTCAGACCTGCACAAACAGGTGGTGGGTGACCACGCGGGCAGAAGGGCAGGCTGAAGAGGGCCAGGCCTGGAAGAGGCAGCTCACCAGTGTAGTGGGGGATGTGGGGCTCAGCCAGGTCCCGGCAAGGAACCCAGGGGGGCTTGGACTTGCTGAAGTCCTCGATGAATTTGGGCTTGGTCATGGGGGACAGCACAGAGCAGGGGCTCTTCTGTACGCTGGGGTCTGTGAGCAGCTGTGCCGTGGTGCGCCCGTAGGTGTTCCCCACCTGGAATCGCAGCTGTGGGTAGAAGCCAGCATATCTGCGGGAAGAAAGGGAGATGAGGGCAGCCCCGGCTCTGGGCAGGATGCCAGCCCAGCTTGCCTACCACTTTGCTGCTGTGTAAGGTGGGGCATTGCCCCTGCTTAGATGAAATGGGGCCAGCGGAAACTTCCGGGGTTAAGGCAGCTCCTGCCCCACACTGATGGTGCCGCTGGTCCAGAGGAGAGCTACAGTGGCATTGTACCTGGATGGTCACCACCCTGTACTTCACTGTCCTCTGCGCCCCACCTCCCTCGCTTACTCAAAGGCCCAGGAAGAAATGGGCACATGGGGCCAGGGAGATGGCTCAGTGGAATAAGCGCTTCCCTGGCAGCACAAGGGCCTGAGTTCAATCCCTGGTTCCGCAAAAAAAAAAAAAAAAGTCAGCATAGGGACTGATACCTCTTCTGGGGAGCGGCTATGTAGCCACCCCTGAGGGTGAATTGTCTTTGGAGACAGCTGGCCCCAAACTCCTGGCCTCTAGTGATCCTGGGCAAGCTGCCTCTGCAGGTGGTAGACACCCAGAGGCCACTCGGACAGAGAACACATCCAGACAAGTTACGATGCCAGCCCTTGCTACCCAGCCTCCCGAGCAGCTAGAGTACACACCACCATGTCCTGAGGTCATTTTTTCTTTTCCTCCCCTCCCCTCTTTTCTTTACTGCTCTCCTCATTTCCCTCTGCTCTTTGTTCTTTTGTGGTAGCAGGGAGCAAGCCAGGGCCTTCTGCTTGCCCGGAAAAACTGTGCCTCTGGAACTGTACCTCATTTATCTATCTTGTTTTTTGTTGTTGCTTTTTGAAACGGTTTCGGTACGTAGTTCAGACTGGTTGCTGGCTTAGAGCTCAGAGCAGTGCTCCTGCCTCAGCCTGAGGTGCTGGGCTTACAGACATGCACCACCACACTCACCTTAGTTTTTACTTTGAGACAGATTTCAAGGTATTAAATTGCCTAAGATGGCCTTAAACTTGCAATCCTGCTCCAGCCTCGCAGAATACTGGGATTATAGGTATGCACCACCATGTCAGGCTCTGAATTGTCCTTTTTATTTTTTGGTGAAACTGGGGATTGAACTCAGGACCTTGTGCTTGCCAGGGAAGCGCTTATTCTATTGAGCTGTCTCCACAGCCTCTGTTTTTTTTTTTTTTTTTTTTTGTCTTTTTTTGGAGACAGGGTCTCACTGTGCAGTTCAGGCTGGCCTCAAACTCACTTTGTAGCTCAGGCTGGTCTCGAACTCACAACAATCCTCCTGCCTCAGCCTCCCAAGTGCTGGGATTACAGGCCTGCGCCACCACGCCCGGCTTGAATTGTCCTTTTTAAAACTTGCCTGAAGCTAGGTGTGGTAGTGAATTCATATAATCCCTGCACTTAGAAGACTGAGGCGAGGATTGCTGCAAATTCAAAGCCAGTGTGGCTACAAAATGAGTTCAAGGCCAGCCTGAACTACATAGTGGAAACCCTGTCTCAAAAAGGTAAATAGGCTGGGTGTGGTGGTGCATGCCTGTAATCCCAGCACTTGGGAGGCTGAGGCAGGACGATTGTTGTGAGTTTGAGACCAGTCTGAGGTACAAAATGAGTTTACAGCCAACCTGAATTGCATAGTGAGACCCTGTCTCCAAAAAAAAAAAAAAAAAAAAAAAAAGTAAACAACTGCTTTAAGTACGGTGCCGGCCCTGCCAGGGCGTGCTGAAACTGCAATTGAGACTAGGTGTGGTGATATGTGCCTGTAACCCCAGGGCTTAGGAGGATGAAAAAGAAGGATCACTGAGTCAACCTGCGTGATGAGACCCCATAGACCCTGTACTAAATATTAAAAGAAAACCCTGCCTCGACTAGCAGCGCAGCTCGTGGTAGATATTTCCCTAGTGTGTGCCAGTCCCTGGGTTCTGTTCTCGGCACCAGGGGAAAGAAAGAGAAGCTGACCAAGGCTGAAGGTCAGTTTCAGTGTTAGCGGCCCTAACTTCCCAGGCCATCACATCTGGTCCCTGTCTTCTTACCCATGTGGCCCCACACACCCCAGAGCCTTCTGCTCACTGGGGAGGACCCAGGAAGGCAGCCTCCCTGTGCTCCTCTGACTCACGCAGCTCTTTACTCTGCCAGCCTCTGCCCGCTGCTCACCGCCCAGGGCTGCTCCTGATGGGTGTGCCAGAAGCCTGGCCTGGCATTTGAACTGGGTGGGAGGGTAAGGCCGCATCTTCGGCCTCCAGAGTTCTGTAGCCTTCAGCAAGCCTCAGTCCCCACTCCCGAGGGACCCTGATCCCCCATCTCCTCAGGTGTGGCCTCACCCTTGGACCCAGCTTCCCTGAGGGGAGGGGCTCCTAGCTCTTACCCAGGGATATAATGAGGCTCTGGCGTAAAGAGCGAATGTTTCAGAGGAGCTGTCATTGTGCCTGCTTGCTCCAGCAGGCTAGTTCCCTTCTCTCTGAGAGGAGTCATGTTGCCTGGCAACCATTGTGAAAGGGCCAGGCAGCTTTAACCTGTGATGTCTCACAGGAGGAACCCTGGGCAAGGGAGCCCCAGCCACCTCAGAGCTCCAAAAGGGGCAGGAAGGACCTGGGTTTCTTGTTACCCACAGACCCCAGGCCCTACATGAGCAGCAGTGTACCCCCATGGAGATGATCCCCCAGCTCCCTTCCCTGATGGGGCCTGGGGTTTCCCAGCTGGACGTCTGTGTAGGCCTTACCTTGAGCAGGGCCGGGGTCAATCCAAACACTGTGAATGTCCACATACCAAAATTTACCACAGTAGAAGATACACTGGGGCTATCCACCCCATTCCCCACTGAACGCACATGAATCCTTCTTGCTACCTTTTTTCTTCAGAATCGGTCTCATGGGGTCGGGGAGATGGCTCAGTGGAATAAGTGCTTCC
>PVKA01023491.1:0-17436 GCA_004027165.1 Ctenomys sociabilis
GGAAAGAGATTGAAGTTCTATAGTGTGCCTGGGGAAAGTCACATGAAGAGAAAACTTTCTCTCAGGCTCTCACAGAGAGCAATCTGGTCAAGCATTGGCCGTGACTCATCCACATGGATGACACAGACAAAGGAACTACAGAATAATGTACAGGACTACAAGATAAACCCTGAGAAGACTTCAATGACCACATAGGAAACGTATTCAGCTTTTGCTGTTAATTATAACCCTGTGAGGCTGAAGGCAGAAGCTCCGCCTCACAGCGTTAGGAAGTTACTCCATGCATTTGTTGTATGACTTTACATAAATATGTGAATCTCTTCTCATTGTGACATTTTGTATTTAAAGTTATGAGAACACTGATCGCTTGTAAAGCAATTGGGAGAAATTGCTAGTCACTACAAAGTAAAGCTCTCAATATTGCTGAGTGCTTAAATCATACTGAATCTTTGTTTTACTTGCCTTATATAACTGTACTTTTACATACAAAGTTTTAAAGTTATAATGAAAGTATTGTAAAAATGACTTTGCTTTAGAATGCTTTCTTTTACAGTAAAATAAAGAGGCCAAATGGCTTGAAGAATTAGGGTTTATTATTTCACATAACAGGATATCTGAGAAAAGAATGATTAGAAGACTGGCCCATTTAGTTTTTATATGATGTCATCAAAGGCAGGGCTCCATAAATTTCTTCTTTTCTGTCATTTTAAGAATATCCTTCTGGTTACAAAATAGTAGCTATTGTTTTAGGCATCTTGTATTGTACAATAAAACGGCAGAAGAAAAATCATTTTTTTCTCTTTTACTTTTATTTCTTCTTAAATATTAGGGAGCATTTCTAGGAGCCTTTCTCCAAGTTTTGCTTTTCTTCAGTCCCTTTGTATCTCTTTGGCTAATTCTGAGCTGATCTCTGACCAAATGAAAAGGGAAACATGATTGAATTCGTTTACTTAGGACTTATTTGGGTCAAGGGGAGGTGGAGAGCTGAGGCCCATAATAGCCCAGGTCAGGTCCTCAAAGAGGAAATGACCCTGACTAAGCTGTCAAACATGTTGGCTGCATTTTCTTTAGTTTTGTATCCTCTATGATTGGTTTAGATTCAATAAAAAATAGCAGTGACAGTTTTTCTGTTAGTATCTTATAGAGGATTGAATGGAGAGCTTTCACACTAAGTTAAGACCTCAAGCCCTTGTGTTTTTCTTGTTGGTATTTTATTGTTTGTCTGTTTTATTTTACTTAATTAATATAATATTTCCCTAAGTCTGTACATCGCTTAAATGAGGCTGGCCTTGTGAACTCCTGACTCTACCTCACAGAGTACTGATGGGGATTGCAAGATTGTGCCATTTTTCATTAATGAAAATTCATACTTCCTCCTATAAAGAATTCTCGGGTATCCATGCTGTTATTATATACAAACAATAGTTTGCCATAGAGCAGTCCTCTCTCTCAGCAATTTATTATTCTAGTCTATGCATTGCACTTCCAAAATGACCATGGTTTTTTCTACCATGGCATGATGGAAATAGCTTTATAAGAAACCTGCCATCTCTATTCCCTGTTCCTTGACTACTATTTTTGGTGGTTGTACAAATATAACCATCTGCTTTATCTCTCTTCCTATCTTAGGTCTCTGCATCATTCCAAGTGGCTTAATGAGTGCATATAAACCAAACTTACTCAGTTCTTTACCCCTTATTCTCTGATCTTTACTCAATGACAAGGATATGAACTCAGTCATTTATTGCATGAATAAGAATTCCTATCAACTAGAATATTTTCCTTCTGAAACAGTAAATTTAAATATTGCCCTAAATAATTACAACTTTCATTTTTTCCTGGACTTACTTTACCATTTTCTCTTTCTAACTCTATTCAATCTTTTATGCTCTTTTGTTTCTTTTAAAAAACTGTGAACATGTCAGACTTCTCTTGTATTCGCTGCCTTCCTTATGTATTCTGGTCTCTATCTTCCTTTACATTAACCAATTATGAATAATTTTAACTGCATTTATAGGTAAATTTTTAAATGTTATCTTCCTGTCATAACTATGTAACCATACTCCTGAATTAGACTAACGTTTCTTTTTCCCTTCCTATGCTAACATGCCGTTAAGCATATAAATGATAAAAACATACAATGAATGTTAAAATTTAAAACATATTATTGCAAAATACACATGTCAATAACCTGCCTCAAAATACACTCCACTACTTCGAATAGGCTTATCCCAGTATATTGCCTCTTTCAGAAGCAGCTCTGGAAGTTCTCCTCTGTGATCATCTTTAAGAGATATTATCAAAATTACCATCAGTGTTGCTGCCCAATGGCATCTCATGTAATAGCAGGCTTGGAAATTACTGTGGTGTGTACTCATTTGCCTTATTCACTGAATCTTGGGCAACACCATGTCTAGCTCTTCCACAAAGTCAAAAGGAGGGCTGGGGAGATGGCTCAGTAGAATAAGTGCTTCCCAGACAAGCACAAGAACCGGAGTTCGATTCCCAGTTCCACCAAAAAAAAAAAAAAACGTCAAAAGGACCATGAAAAGTGAACATTTTTTGTGTACTTGGGGTCAAACTCAGGACCCTGAGCTTGCCAGGCAAGCACCTAAGCCTCTGAGCTATCTCTCTGGCCTAAGGTGAATTGTTGAAATAGGTTCAGAGTTTAGAAGTAGGTATGGTAGCACAACTACAGACATGCCTGCTATAATTCTTCCACATATGTGAAATACAAAATATCACATTGTCTTAAAATATGCTTTACATCTGGTGATTCTCAGTATACATCTCCTTTCTTCTCAGGAATTATCCTATTAACTATATAGATTACTCTTCATGCTTTATTTCTATAACTACTTGCTCCTTTTTATCAACACATAAAAATAGAAATAATGATGTATGATATTTGAAAACAATAATATTTGGAGATATAGCTCAGTCGCCTAAGACACCTGCATAGCAAGCACAAGGTCCTGAGTTCAATCTCTAGTACCAAAAAAAGAAAAGGAAAAAAATAATAAAATAATATTAACAACAAATGACCCATGGTATAGATACCATTTTTAGCTACACTAATACGTCCTCAACTTTAAGTTGCAAATATTTTGGTTGGATGCATATACTCATAGCTTCTGTTTTCACTTCTTAAAAAATCTAAAGCCTGTTTATTCTTCCATTACTTCTCTCAATATTCTCCAACCAGGATGAACAATCTCATTGCAGTGCTATATCTAATTATGTACAGATGACCACCATGTTTTCAAATTATGGAAATCAGTTTACAATGAAATGTACATTGAGGCATCAAGACTGAAGTACTAGTATGTATGCGCCATAATAAATTCAGTCACTGCAACTTTTTATATACCTTCCACAAAAGTGATAAAACTGGCCTGACTATGTTTTCACTTCTTCTACGAAGCATCTACACAGAGACAGAACTGAAGATTGTACTAGAAAATATCTGCTCCAATTTTCACAAGATCTACTGAATTATCTTTGTTTCAAATAATTAATTCTGTTTTTTTTCTGTGCAAAACAAGCTACTGTGCATTGAGTACTTCTGACACTGATCTAAAAAGCATTGATAACATGAGTCGGATTGTAATACCTCAGCAGGTGTGGGACAGGGGAGAAGTCATGTTTCCCTGGTAGTTTCTTTGCCTAGACCAAAGTTAAATTAATTCATAAAAGACCTTCTAAGAGTGTGATCTCCCTGAGCTCTCATTTAAGAAACGAAGGTTGAGAAAAGAAGCCATTAGTTGCTTGATCAGGAGATTCTTTAATTGATTTCCACATGAATCTCAATGCCATACTTTCAAGACCTGTGTGTGCTTCAAAAATATCTGCAGAGGTTTTAGGTTTCCATGGCAGATTTACTGAAAAGAAATGTCTAAAAGAGTGAATGTCAACAACTTGTATTTTTAAGACTCCTTCAGGATTTCTGATGCTGCTTCTTCAGTAACTTTTTTTCACCAGCCATTTTTTCAACATATTTTCCCAATGGTACATCTGGGATGTGTATTTCCTCTTGCAGTCTTGCAAACATTGTGCAACTAACTGCAAGAACCTAAACATCCTAGGTTTTCTAACAGCGTCGTGGTCACTATCTTAGTATTTCTTAGTACCTTGTTTGTTTCTGTATGTGAATTGCAATTAGTTACCTAAGATAGAAAATTCCAGCTCTCCTTGACATTTTCTTTGTAATCTACATTACGTCAATGTCCAACTATTTTCTGAATTTTGTGTTACTAGCATGTATTTAATAAATTCCCTTTTAGAACTTTGCCAGTTCTCTTCACCATTGTGTCTCTTTTTTGAGTTACAAAAATGTCTCATAAAATTGTGTACATTCTTGGGCCTTTCACATTTTCATTCTCTAACCTGCAGTGAGATATTGCCAGTTCCTTGATTAGTGGACCGACATCTTTTCAATGTTTCAATGGAACACTGAAAAGCTCAAATCTTTTGCCTTCAAATAAGAGCTGAACTGAGGGGGCTGGTGAGATGGCTCAATGGAATAAGTGCTTCCCTGGCAAGCACAAGGGCCTGAGTTCAATCTCCAGTTCTGCCAAAAAAATAAAAACAAAAACTGAACTGAGGTCATTTCTTATTAACTAGGAGACTTGCCAGAATATGTGGCATTGGTTGTCGTAAAGGAATACATCTTCTGGCCCTCCTTTTCTATGTGCATTTTTTTTTTCTTAACTCCATGCAAGTTTTTCTTTCTCATCATTCAATTTATAATTTTTCCTTCTCTTTTTATACGAAAAATCACCTATAATTCATCACTTGTCCATAATCTGGGAGTCATCAGTTGATCATATAAAAATGCCTTACATGGGGGATGGGGAGATGGCTCAGTGGAATAAGTGCTTCCCTGAAAAGTGCAAGAGCCTGAGTTTAATCCCCATTTCTGCCAAAAAAAAATGCCTTTAATGTTAAAAATGTAAAATTTATCCCATCAGAGTCCTTAGTGCCCCTTCCTACATTCAACACATTGCTATTACGTATGGGGTGCGATTAGAGCGTAAGCCTATATTCATGCACTTGGCGAGTGTGGAAGCAGACCAGTGCAGAGATTTTCTTTTAAGAAAACCATGCCTCTCACTCACCAGCTTACAAGGTGAGCAGAGACATCACAGAGGGATCTGATGAGATAAAACTAAAGGACAGTTTATATTACAAAATTTTAACAGAAGAATGATTTCTGCATGTGCAAATCTTTTTGGTATATTTATCTTCATAAGGTATGACATTAGCTGAAAGTACTAATGAAACAGAAGTGCCTACTAGTCATTGAGATATCTCCAATGTACTGAAATGTTTTCAGAATCTATCAAAATCTTTAAATTACAGTGAAGAAGATCCAGAGATAAGCATTTTCTTTTTGACTCAAGTATACTTTTACTCTTTTTTTGTCAGGTCAGGCTCTACAGGGTGTACAGAGTCTCACTATATAGATCTGACTCAGTGATTCTCCTGCTTTCAGCCTCCCAAGTGCTAGGATTAGATACGTGCCACCATGGCCTCTGTCAATCACTGTCTCAGCGTGCCCTGGGGGTGGGGCTGCCACAGCATGCTGGGGATCCAACTAGCTGCTCGCTCTGCTGAAGCAGGCTCTTTAGTCTGCTACCTGGCTGGACCTCAAGTATACATTTTTAACAGCATCCAATATCAAGCAATGTGTCATGACATTTGGAATAAGGCTAGGAACCACGTTTCCAAGCAATTCCTTTCCAGTATGTCTCAACCTTCGAGTGGCTGTGTGATCCTGAAGGGTGGGTGACTAAAGCTGGTAATAGTGCTATCAGATGATTATCCGTTGGCAGGGTGATGTTCAGCTGTCCAGGATCCAACCTGTACTTGTTTTCCTCTGTTCATCCACTCTACTGCTGACTTTGATGACAACTACAACCCAGCCTACCAGGGGGACAGAGGACTCAGCCCATCAGAAGCTACAGGTGGAGGCAAGAACTTCCAGGGCAGCACTTTCCTGGACTTCTCCATCAGCTGCTCAGTCCCACTGTGACTTGGATTCTTGCATTTTCTTGCTGGATTGGACTTGTCTATCCACAACAAACTTTAGTAGGGAGGTGGAGTGACAGTTGCTTTGGGCTTCTGACCCCCATTCTACCTTTCCTTTCTAAAATACCTGAAAAGTTTAACTTCTACAGCAATTTCCTCTTTCCAAAACATGCTTATCTATTGTACTCTCACAGCTAAAATAAGTTAACAGATTTTTATCAACTATATCATGAAATTTTATCAAACATTTGGTAATTAATAAATAATATTTTCATACATCTTTTATCAATGATAAAAATTTATAGTAGTTGTGAGACAGAAGATTACCTTTACAAGTCTACACATTTCTTCTTTATGTAGTAATGCTGCGTAAGAACATTAATGAAATTGTAAATTATATACATGAGCAATTTACCTTTAAAAGTTACACAGAATGTGACATACCTTATGTTATCAAAAGAATAGCATGTCTAATGCTATGTTCCTCATTTTGTAAACAAGTCTTAATTTTTTATTGTATAATAATTTGTTCCATTACCAATAAGCAACATGAAACATCACAATAATAAAGTTTTATGAGATCTTGCTTCATAATAAAATGGATTAATATTAGTATAGCTACATAGTTTTATTGTTCACTTCATTGATTTTGATAAATCCTTGAAACATAATTCAGCAATTATTTTTTACTAACTTTTATAGTAGTGTTGATATTGGCTCACATGTATATTTGATTTGAAAAATTAATATCAGCTTCTATTTAAAGTCTGTCATTTAGATAACTTACTTTAAAGCAGGATTGATTGTTAAGTTTAGGTATTATATATATACAGAAGGTGAACAGAGATTTGACAAAAATATAGATATAACACTCAATAAATATTAAAGTTTTATTAGCAATTGTTGCATTGGCAAAAGACTTAAAATTTTAAGTGTAATCTCTCACTATTAAGATAAATTGGGATATACAAAATGTTCACGTGTGACATCTTATTGTTTCAGAGAAATGATAATGAGTTACATTTGATTCATCATTCAAAATATTTAGGCAAATAATTGACCTAATTGAATAAATGTTAGGTTCATTACACGAATGTAGCTTCTAATAAAATGTTACTTCTTTCAACCAATTTAATAAATACCTAGTGCATTCATAAATAGCATGATAATTATAATGGCAATAAATCAATCATGAGGATATCTTTCATGGTTAATCTTAATGGCATGAAAATAGTTTTAAAATAATTTTCAATTAGCTTAGTTTTGTCTCACAAAGAATGGTAGTTGATCAATAGAAATATTTGAAACACAAAAACTGAAAGAAGCCTCTACGCTGATCTATGTCATTCTGTTCCCTTCTCCCTTTCCTATTACAGATTTTGAAACAGGATCCTCTTGGGTCACTACATTGCCAGGCTGGGCTGAACTTATGACCTTCCTGACCTCAGTCTTCCAGAGTGCTGTGAGAACAAGTGTACACCACAATGCTCAGAGGAAGAAAGTAAAATTAAACATTAACTTTAAGAAGGAAGAAGTACACATACAACTTCATATAAGAGTTTGCCTTACATTATTAATGTTACAAACTGCTAAGTTTCCATTTCATACATTTAAGAGAATGATGTAACTATTTTTACTTCAAAATACCGTTGTCCATATGCATTGAAAAACTCTGGGCTTATTATTTCCTTAAATTAGATAAGAATGGTTTCGTGTGTTTGTTTGTGGTCTGTGATCTTAAGGATTTAACTTTGGTACTCAAGGACAGACACATGCTCTACCACTGACAAATCATGGTGACTGTCTTGTTTAAAATCTGGAAATTTGTGAGATGTGCATGCACACTCTTCAAAATTAATTAACTGTATAGACTAATACAAAAGTTTGTGGATAGTAGATTTATCCTTCATTTTTCAGATAGATCACTCATTATCGTCTTTAAGATTATTGTCATGAGGCCAAATGAAATTCTTATATTTCAAAATTGCCACATAGTTTTTTTACCTGTACTATCCAATGGTTCCCAGAATTTACCTTTTTCTCCTTATTCTCAAGGACGTAGATACTTTTTGTCCATGACATGCATTTGTCTTTTCAAATATCAGAATTAAAAATATCATTGTTTAAGGCACTATCTAAAGCACATCAGATGTCTCCTGAGTGCTGCCAGCAATCATATTCTTATTATAGCATTACTATTGTGCTCACATTTTACTACTTGACACTTTCACTAAGTCTTTAACTTTGACATGTGTTCTAGAAGAAACTGGAAAGTTCTCAATAAATATTATGGAGAAAACAGCCTGGTTCGGTGGTGCATGAGTATAACCCCAGTATGTGGGAGGCTGAGGAAGGAGAATGGACACAGGTTCAAACCAGCTTGAGCTACATGGTGAATTCACCATAAGCCTGAATTGCATGGGGCTTGGGATATGGCTCAGCAGAATAAGTGCTTCCCTGGAAAGCACCAGGACCTGAGTTAATCACTAGTTCCACCAAAAGAAAAAGCCTGAAATTCAGTGAAACTAATGGTTGACCAAGTTGATGATGAATGAGTGACAAGTAAGTTTGGCAGAAAATTCTAAAGTAACAAATCCTTAGTAAATTAATTCGAAAACAGAATGTAGCTTTCAGTGTTTACAAGGTATGTTCATGCACATTAATTGTGCCTCTTACTGCAGTGCAGTGTGATCCTTCCGTGCGTGGTCACAGCGCTCACTGGTTAAGTGCAAGTGCTGCCTTCCATCCTTCTCCTTCTTCACCCTTCCAAACATCCAGTAATAACCATTTGAATAAAAAAATCTTCTTTGACTTCCCACATATGAGAGTACATGTATTTATTTCACTTATTATGAAGTTTAACAACAAGTGACAGTATTCCATTCTCCTTTATGGCTGAATAATACACTATTTTATGTAGGTAACATATTTTCTTCCTTTATTGATCTGATGATTGGTACTTAGGCGGATTCCATTCTTAGCTGTTGTGAACAGGGTCACAATACACATGAACGTGCAGGCATCTCCTTGGCTTGCTGACAGCATCTCTTCTGATGCATGTCCAGTAGAGTAGCAGCTCATACATGGTTCCATAGTCAGTTTTCTTGAGGAAATTTCATACTATTTGCCATAATGAAAATACTAACTTAAATTCCTATTGTTTGTGAATAAGATTTTATTTTTGTCTATATTTACACTAGCAGCTATTATTATTACTTTTGTTATAAATTTCTTTTAGCTAATAGCTATTCTAAATGTAATGCTGTGATAGTCTGTTCTGGTTTTTGAGCTGTACTTCTCTGGCAGCCTATTTATTGATTAAGTAATTTGATCTATGCATCAATTTAATTTATGATGTATGAAATAGTGAAAATGTGATTTGTAAAAAGAAATAACACTTCTGTCCCAGGAAATGTATCTCTTTTTATACATACCTAGGACTTAGTGTTCGTAAGATTAAATATCTAGGCTGTTAAATAATTAAATTATAGAGTCATATACCACTAATTTTGTATAATTACTTAAAATTGAATCTAAACAATCATGTGCGATGTACAGTTTAAGTTTGACAATAATCTATCCTGTATTAGTCTTTAGATTGGTATGTATTTGAAAGTGTAGGCTTCCTTTTCTTGCTCTGTAAGTAAAATGACTTGTACTGGAACATAGGAGCTTTCTGTTTAGAGGCCTCACTTAATTGCTCCTATAGGTATCTTTGTTTTGTCAATCTTAGTAAATCATAAGGCAGCCATCAGTTAGCATCAACGTTTTGTTTGTTTCTTCATTTGTTTTGTGACATCTGTTGCTTAGAAAGTCCTGCTCTAATTGCCCCATTGTGTGTCATGTTCTTGGTGACACAAAACCCAGTGTCTGCATTTTAAAGGAAGAACGTTCCATTTTGGTTCCATTCTGAGGGCAGTGTGCTCAATGTAAAAATAATGTACTAGAAAGATTTGGTGGAGGACAGCTGCTAGTGTCAATGCAAACAGGAAGCAGATGGAGAAGGGGTGACCACAAGGGAAGGTGAACTCAAGCCATACTCCAAATGACCCGCGTTTCACCAGGCTCCTCCTCCTAACCACAGTCCACTGTTAAATTCATGAGTAAACTAATCCATCAGTGATTACAGCACCAGTGTGATCCAATCACCATCCAAAATATGTGCCTCTGAACCTGTCAAAATTTGGGGTGACACAGTAAATCTAAATCATAAAATTTGAGCTATGCCTTTCCAAAAACTCATGTACACTTCTTAAAACAAAGTATATTTACTTTAGTAAGAGTAACAGGAGTCTTACCTATTCTAGTATTACTAAACTATCCAAGTCTAATCTGTTCTGATAAATTTAGCTGTGAATCCCTACAAAAAAATCAAAAGGAAAGTTAAATGCTGTCAACATATAATATAATAGGGTAAATATTCCCATTCCAAAGCAGAAAAAGAGAGCATAGAAAGAAGTCAGACCTAAGACTGAAACCTACTATGGAAGACATTATATACTGCTGTTTCACATCCAGCACCTGGGGCAAGTTGTGACAAGGTGTGAACTCCAGATAATTTGGGTATCCTATCTCCGAGTGGCAGCCTGCATGGCCTCTCTCTCTCAGGATAGCATTGTGAAGAATAGAAGTTCTTCAGCAAGTGCTCCACATTCCTGTCCTCTCCAGACTTTTAGTATCTACACTACACTGTCTGCTTCATTCTCAGAGCTTCACACATGGCCTCCAGAGGCACTGACTTATGGCAGCCTTTTGGACCCCACACCTCTTTGACTCTGTGCATTCATAAAAAGCCACATTATAGGGCTTTTGGCAGAAAATTCTAAAGTAACAAATCCTTAGTAAGTTAATCCAAATAAAGAATGTCGTGTTTACAAGATATATTTATGCACATTGATTATGCACATTGATTGGAGTGCAGTGTGATCCTTCCATGCGTGGTCACAGCAACATGCACTGTCAGCTTGAGGAATACAGTGGTACCTCAGTTCACAAACCTAGGTGTTTCTGCAATTTTGATTTCAAACCAAATTGGACAAGAAGCAAATGAAATTTCCCTGTCAGGTCAACATTGCACCTAACCATTGGATTTGATTCTCAGTTCTCCTTCAACTTGGTTTGTGACCAGAATCATATGAATAATTAGGTTCACAAACTGAGGTACCACTGTAGCTAGGTCCCTTTGGATCTTGCCAAGGCCTCTGGCTAGCTATTACAAATTGAATCCCAGAGAATGAATTCTGTAGGTGATCTTTCTGGAGAAGGATGCCTTGGGACTCTCTTAATGCATTCTTTTAAAGAAGTTTATCTGTCTCCTTTTACATCCTTGAACCAGTGAAATGCAGCCTCTTACTAATTCCAAAAATGACCTCTAGGTGTTGTTTCCTATCATCCTAATGCAAAATACTTGGCTTCTTTTTAATGCAAATCTTATTAGTAACCATGATTTTCAAATGCTCCAATTTTGTAGGTACTTCCTTCTTGTGAAACTGAAAACTTCTCAAATGAGTCCTTGTTTTCAACTGAGTAGAATCTATGAGCATTCTATTCTGAGCTCTGACTAGAATCTCCCATCATGATCAATTTACAAGCCTTTTCTGGCCAACATCTCCAGACTTTTCTAAATCATTCCTAAGAACCATTTCCAAAGGACTGTAAACCACATGTCCACTTTGTCCCAGGAATGACTCTACTGCTGGCATCAAAATCTGTATCTTAGCACTCTCTATAGAAACAGATTTAATATAAAAGATATGCACTGTTATGCAAGAAATTTATTAGGAGGGTGGGCCAAATAGCTCGGTGGATTGCCTAACATGCTGGCCCTGCTCCCAGGGCTTGCTGGATTATCAATTGAGACTGGGTGTGGTGGCACATGCCTGTAATCCTAGCCCCTGGGAGGCTGTAAACAGGCAGATCACTACAAATCTGATCTAGTACTGAGAATCTGAACACCCTGTAGACCCTTCCCTAAAATACAAAAAAGAAAAAGGAAGAAAGACATTGATTAAGTGGGTTTACCAGAGTACAAGCAGAAGAATCTGAAGACCATTGCTGGATCAGGGACAGAAGAATCTAAAATGTCCACCTTTGTGACACAGAGCAGAGGGTTCCGTTGCAGTTTAACGTCAGAGACCTGGAGGCTCACTGCAGAGTCACCAGACCACAGAATATATTTCTTTTCCTTATTCTTTTGAAAGTAGTAAATAAACTAGAAAGGAATTTTTGAAATTCATTGGTAATTACATGTAGATTAGAAGTTTTTGCACTCTATTTTTTATTTCATATAAAATCCTGGATGTTCTATAATAAGCATATGTTTAAATATACAAGAGACAAAGAGAATATCTCATAAAATAATTATACTATATTTCATTCCCAACAGCAAAGTATGAGTATTCAAGTTGGTAAATGTCCTCACTAATGAGTCTGTATAATATGATAAATATACAGTAATATTGCACTTAGACTACAATTTATAATTTTTATAATTATCTCATGGATATTGTTATTGACTATTTTATCTTATAATTTTGCTTTGTTTGGGTAGTATAGATCTTTTAAAATATTTCATAGTCTTCCAATCTGTGTACATAGTGTATCTCTATTTAAGGCTTCATTACTTATGCCAATATTTTCTAGGTTTAATAGAACAGAGTTTTCATATATTTTGTTACATTTTTAATTATTCTATGTTCTGGCATTTAAAATTTATTCGATTATAAATATGTAAAAGGGGCCAAGGAGATAGTTCAATTGAATAAGTGCTTGCCTGGCAAGCACAAGGGCCTGAGTTCAATCCCAGGCTCTGTAAAATAAATAAATAGAAATGCAATTAATATTTACACATTTTATAATTTATGATCTCTTTAAATTCATGTATTGTTTCTTTTTACTTTTTCGCAGAAGTGGGGATTGAACTCAGGCCCTTACAATTGCCACAGAAGTGCTATTCCACTGAACCATCTCCCCTGCCCCATATATTGTTTCTGATCATTTTTTCATTAGTTTCTTAAGTTTCCCCATCAGTGTCATCTTGTAATATGTAAATGTTAAAATACGTCCTTTTCTTCTCTAGTCAGGATGTATATTTTCTCTTTTTTTGCCCTATTAAAATGACTATAATCACTGGGTGTATCTTTTCCTCTTAATTCAAAGTTAAACATCAAAATCCTACTCTAGTCAGTTTCTTCTAGGCAAAAGAAAATAGGTAGTGTGGATTTCTTGATCATATTCCTTTGCTGTGTATAATTATTACGTAAAGTTTAATATGTGAAAAGGAATCCTATTGACTTGAATGGCAAAACAATAAGAACGATAAGGCCAATTAGTTAGGTAAGAGAGAAGGTGGGTAATTTTAACTGGCCAAATTGCACAGCAGTATTTTACTAGAAATCTAATACTACATGAAGGCAGAGCATAGCTATTTGTGTAAGTATAATTTCAAGATGTGCTTGAAAAATGAATAGGCTTTAACTTTTTGAGTACTTTAGATTTACAGCATTGAGCCAAAAATGCACAATTCACACAAAACCCTCATCCTACTTTACACTCACAGTTTTCATATTATTATTATTTTACTAACCTGGGTATATTTGATATCATAATTATGCACAAATATTAAGTCCACAGTTGACATTAGGGTACACTCAATGTACTGTATATATACTTTGACACATGTAGGAAATGGGTCCAGGATTATGTTGTCTTACAGAATAGTGTCACTGCCCTAAAACACCACTGTGGATCACTAGCTATCCCTCTGACAAACTACTCATCAATTTTGCTGTCTTCATATTATTGACTTTTCTATAATGCTCTATAATTAAAATCATATAGGATATAGCTTTTTTAAAAATTGTGTTTTTATAAGATAAAGAATATGATATTTAAGTTCATGCACTTGACTTTTTTCAATTAACATGCTTAAGATCCCACATAAAAGATTGGCAGGAACCAATGATTAAGATACTCAATTATCAGTGCGATAGGCCTGATCCATCCCAACCTGGCCTGCCCTGCAACTCCCAGAGCCCCTGCCTCCAAGCCCAAGGAATGAGTGAGAATTTTTGTGACTCTTCCGGCCCCTGGGGCCTGGTGAGTGTGTGCGAGAACCTTTGGCTTCTCCGCCCTCTCTGCGCCATCTGAATCTCCGCCCCCAAGACCCCTGAGCTAGTGATCTGCAGAATCCACCCCAACCTGGCCTGCCCTCCAACTCTCCAGAGCCCCTACCCCGAAGCCCGCCAATCAATTGAGAACTTTTGTCACTCTTCTAGCCCCTGATCTAGCCCAGTACAGCCCAGTGAGTGTGTGGGAGAGCTTCGGCCCTCCATGGTGCTCCTTGGGCCAGGGGCACAACAGAGGCTCACAGTTCTGTCAGAAGCGCTGCAGCAAAAAGGAGCTGAACACAATAACTAGATCGATGCCAAGCATGACTGGATAATCCCAAACTTATTAGATCTGAACCTGACTCTCATTATGATCCAAGGTGGAAAATTCACTAAAGCTCTACTCCAAAGGTCAAAGGTCAGTGCTATGCAAAATGATAAAGACAAGAACAAAAATGCAATCTCAGGTCTCCAGTCCACAAGTGATAAGTGCAGAGGACACAAGCTCTGCTGAAATGAATGAATTAAGAGTTGGAAGCAAAGAAAAAAAAAAACAAAACAAAAAACAAAAAAAAAAAAACAGAAAGGTACAAAGGAACTCAGACTAGACTTAATGCCTGAAATAAAAAAAAAGCAATTTTTAAATAAATAGCATCTGAACTAATGAATCAAATCCAGAAGCTTATCAGGGAAACTCAATACCACCCAGAACAAGTGCTATTCCAGCTGAAAGACTATTCCAGCTGAAATGTATGACTATTCCAGCTGAAATGTATGAATTAACAGCATCACAAGCAAAGAAACTGAAGCATAAAGGTAAAGAGGAGCTCAAAGTAGAAATAATTTCTGAAAAAAAAAGAAATCTTTGAAATCATAGCATCTGAGGTAGAGAATCAATTCTGGAAACATATGGAGGAAACCCAATTTGGAAAAAACTCTGCAGTAAAAGAATTAATAGATACCTATAAAGAAGACATGGATAAAAAAAATAGAGGAGATTAGAAATATGACGGATTCCTTGAATGAGCAATATAGGAAAGAAATAAATTGCATGAAGCAGAGTCAATGAGACATAGAAGAACTTAAAATCTTAGTCATGAGTCTACACAATCATTTGAGTGAAAAAGAAGACAGAGTTTCAGATATTGAAGACACTAGTGCAGTTAGTGAAAAGGTGAAAAAGGATCTCAACTTAAAATCTTAATCACCAGTCTACACAATCATTTGAGTGAAAACGAAGACAGAATTTTAGATATTGAAGACACTAGTGCAGCTAGTGAAAAGGTGAAAAAGGATCTCTTAAAAACAATGAGGATGCAGGAAAAAATAATCCATCACCTGCAGGATGATGCCAAGATGAACAATGCAAAACTAATAGGCAACAATGAGAAAGAAGGAGTCAATACAAATGACATAAAAAGAAGTAATAGCAGAAAACTTCCCAAATATGAGGAAACAATCTAACATTCAGGTAACTGAAGCATACAGAATGTCAAATAACTTCAACCTAACTAAAAACACACCTAGACATATAATAGTCAAGATCGTAGAAATCCAACACAAGAATAATATACTGAAAGCTGGAAGAGAAAAGAAGCAGATCACATTAAAAGAAAAACCCATCAGAATTATAGCTGACTTCTTTTCACAAACCATGAAGGCAAGGAGAACATGGAGCAGCTTACTTCAAGGCCTGTATGAAAAAAAAATTCCAGGCCAGAATACTGTACCCTGCAAAACTCTCTTTCAAGTTTGATGGAGAAGTGAATTACTTCCATGACAAAGAACAACTAAAGAATTTCATGAAGACAAAGCCATCCCTACACAGGCTACTGAAAGATGTTCTAGAAAGGGACCACAGTGACCAGAACTCTACAAATGAAAACAGATGGAACCCATTAATAGGACAAACAAACACAGGACAAAAAGGAGTAAACAACAGCAACTTATGAAAATCATAAGTCAACACATTTCATCTATAACCATCGATATAAATGGAACCAATTCACCAATTAAGAGAAATAGACTGGCACAGTGGATTAGGAAACAAAATCCAACAATATGCTGTATACAAGAAACACATTTAACTCAGAAAGACATTCATAGGCTTAAAGTCAAAGGATAGAAAGTAATACTACATGTCCCAGCACCTCAGAAAAATGCAGGAGTAGCAATTCTGTTCTCAGACAGTCTCAAATTCAAACCAAGAAAGATCAAACGACACAATGAAGGCCACTATATATTGGTCAGGGAAAAAATTCAAGAAGAAGAGGTAACACTTATAAATATCTATGCACCAAACACAGGAGCACCCAACTAGATAAGACAATCTTATTGGACATGAAAAATCTGATATCCAAGACCAAGATCTTAACAGGAGACCTTAACACCCCATTATCTCAAAAAAGATCAGACAAAAAAATTACTAAGGAAGTAACTGAACCAGAGCTTGGAACAAATGGACCTGGTGGACATATACAGAGTGTTCCACCTAACCACAGCTGAATATACATTTTTTTCAGCTGCACACAGTTCATTTTCTAAAATAGACCACACACTAGTCCATAGGTTGTGCTTAAGTATATGCAAAAAACCAGAAATTATCCCATGCATATTATCCAACCACAATGCAATGAAAGTAGAAATAAATGACAAAAGAAATCAGTAAAACCCGCTACATTTACAGAAATTAAACAACACCGTACTCAGCAACCAATGGGTCACAGATGAAATTAAAAAAGAAGTTCAACAATATCTATAATTCAATGAAAATTCAAGCTCAACTTACTATAATTTATGGGATGAGAAGAAAGCAGTTCTCAGAGGGAAAATTATAGTTATGACCTCACACATTAGGAAAGCTAAAAGGAACAAATAAAACATTAATGTTTCACCTCTGACATCTAGAAAAGGAAGAGCAAACCAAACACAGAGTCCAAAGAAGGGAAGAAATCTTAAAGATCAGAGCAGAAATGAATTCTGTGATGAAAAAAACAGTTCAAATAATCAACAAATCAAAAAGCTGGTTCTTTGAAAGACTAAAAAAAATTGATAAGCCCCTAGCCAAATTCATCAAAAAGAGGAAAGAAAAAATTCAAATATAAGAAGAAGGAATAAAAAGGGTGAAATCACCACAGAACTAGTGGAAATTTAGAAGATTATCAATAGCTAATTCTAGAATCTTTATGCTCACAGAAAAGAATGCATAGAATATATGGATGGATTCCTCAAAAGCTACAAATTACCAAAGCAGAATCAAGAGGATTTAACAACTCTCAATAAGCCAATAATAGGCCGG
>PVKA01023491.1:17536-35662 GCA_004027165.1 Ctenomys sociabilis
AAAAAAAAAAAAAAAAAAAAAAAAAAAAAAAAAAAAAAAGCCAATAATAGCCAATGAAATACAAAACATGATAAAAAGCCTGCCAACAAAGAGAAGTCCAGGTCCTGATGGATTCACAGCTGAATTCTACAAGAAATTTATAGAAGATATAATCCCTACATTCCTCAAACTATTCAATGAAATGGAAAAGGAAGCAGTGCTCCCAAAATCATTTATGGAGGCAAGTATTATGCTGATTCCAAAACTGGAGAAAGACACAACTGAAAAAAAGAACTACAGGCCAATCTCCCTCATGAACATAGATGCAAAAATCCTCAATAAATCCTATCGAGCCGAATACAGCAAATCCTCAAGATGATCATATACCATGACCAGGTAGGATTCATCCCAGTGATGCAAGGATGATTCAATATTTGAAAATCTATAAATGTAATACACTACATGAATAGACTGAAATCTGAAAACCACATGATCATCTCAATTGATGTAGAAAAAGCTTTTGAGAAAGTCCAACACTCATTCATATATAAAGAACTCCAGAATATTGGAATAGATGGCCTCCACCTCAATTTGATAAAATCCATCTATGGCAACCCAATTGCTAATATAATTCTAAACAGAGAAAAACTGAAATCTTTAGTTCTCAGATCTGGTACAAGACAATGATGTCCTCCTATTCAATATAATTTTGGAATCATTAGCAACAGCCATTAAACAAGAAGGAGAAATAAAACGAATAAGAATAGGTAAAGAAGAAGTTAAACTATCACTATTTGCAGATGACATGATACTTTACTTGGAAGACCCAAAAAACTCCTCCAAGAAGCTCCTAGAGTTGATCCGTAAATTCAGTAGCATAGCAGGATACAAAGTCAACACTCGAAAGTCAATAGCATTCTTCAACACAGATAGCAAACACACTGAGAGGGAAACTGTAGAAACAATACATTTTACAATAGACAACAGCAAATGAAATACCTTGGAATTCACTTAACCAAGGAAGTCAAAGATCTTTTCACAGAAAATTACAACACCCTAAGAAAAGAGATTATAGAGGATTTCAGAAAATGGAAATATATTCCATGCTCCTGGATAGGAAGAACCAACATCATGAAGATGGCCATACTCCCAAAATTGTTGTACAAATTTAATGCAATCCTTATCAAACTGCCACCAACATACCTCCCAGACCTAGAGAAATTGTTCCTAAAATTTAATTGAAACCACAAATGACCTACAATAGCAAAGGCAATCCTGGCCAACAAAGACAAGGCAAGAGACATCACAATTCCTGGCTTCAAATTATACTACAAAGCTACTATGATAAAATCAGCATGGTATTGTGAACAAAATAGACCTGAGGATCAATGGAATTGATTAGACGATGCAGAACATACTCAGCTACCTGATCTTCGACAAAGGGGCTGGCAATGCTTACTGGAAGAAATATAGCCTCTTTAACAAATAGTGCTGGAAAAACTGGCTTTCTACATGCCAAAAACTAAAAGTTGACCCAGGTCTACCACTATGTACCAAGCTAAAGTCAAAATGGATTAAAGATCTAAACATTAAAATAGAAACACTCAATTTCCTGGAAGAGAAAATAGGAGGAACTCTTGAAGACATAGGGATAGGCAAAGATTTCATGAACAAACATGTATTCACATGGGAAACACTTGAAAGAATTAACAACTGGGATCACCTCTTATTGGGAAGTTTTTGCACGTCAAAAGAAATTGTCAACAAAGTGAAAAGACAACCCAGAAATTTTGAAAAAATCCTAAATAATAAGCACTCAGACAAAGGTCTGCTCTCTAGAATTTATAAAGAACTAAGATATAACAGGGTGCTCAAATTTAAAGACCCAATACAGAAATGGGCTTCTGAGATGAATGCACACTTCTCAGAGGACGAAATTAAAGAAGTGAATAAATATATGAGAAAATGCTCCACATCACTAGCCATCCATGAAATGCAAGTTAAAACAACGCTGAGATACCATCTCACTCCAGAAAGAATGGCTATCATAAGGAAATCAACCAACAACAAATGTTGGAGAGGTTGTGGGGAAAAGGGAACACTTCTCCACTGCTGGTCGGAATCTAGATTGGTGCAACCACTGTGAAGATCAGTGTGGAGACTCCTCAACGAGTAGGACAGGAAATCCCATTCATGCCGTCTATCCCCCTACTGGGAATTTTCCTGGAGGAACTGAAAACATCATATCATATTTGTATATGTGTACCTATGTTTATAACAGCACAATTTGTGATAGTATAATCTTGGAAAAAAACAAGATGTCTGTCACATGAGGAATGGCTGAAAAAGATGTGGTATTGTTATACAATGGACTATTACTCAGCTATAAAGAATGATAAACTTCACGTATTCATATTGAAGTGGATGCCACTTGAACATATACTTATAAGTGAAATAAACCAGACACACATGTGCAAATATTGTACAGTCTTCCTCGTATAAGAAATCAAAAGAGGAAATACAAATAGAAAGGAATAGCAAAAACAAAAAGAATTTAGTCAGATAGGATAAACTGAACTGCAAATGTTTAAGGGTACTAATCAGCTTCTCTTCTGGATGGTTAACAACCTAAGTTTTCAGATCAAAAATTGCAGAAATGAAAGAGCTGCAAGTTTAGCCAACATTTTGGCCCTAGCCTTTCAAAGTCAGTGAAGACTCAGGACATAGGAGAACCCATATTCTAACATCATGGAACTCAGTTGTGCCCCAAATTTTCTGATCAAGATTATAGAACCACAGAGGAATACCTCAGGAGAGTCACACGGAGAGACAACTTTCTGTCAGGCTTTCACAGAGTGCAAACTGGTCATGCAATGGCTGTGACTCATCCACATTGCTAACACTGACAAAGGATGTACAGATTAAGGTACCGGATTACAAGATAAAACCTGAGGGGACTTGACTGACCGCATCAGATACAAAAGTTACATTTCTTGTTGTATAGGTCTTGCTTTATCTTTGTCTTAACCATCCAGCATAAAGGTATAAAAATGAGCTACATAAAATAAGGCTATAATAATAAGCTGAGATGTAAATGGCTCTCGTCAACAACTTCTTCGGATAACCCACTACTATTACAGACTACTGAACTGTGTTTTATTGTTTCCCTGAATTCAAGCACCTATAATAATTGAATTAAAATAAAATACCCATCTTTGACAGGACTAAACAAATAAAGGGGATACAAAGGAAGAATCATTCTGTGTTTGTATAAACAGTATAGTTAGGATAGGTATGCAGTACTTCTGCAAAATTCTATGAGAGGCAAGATTTGCAGTAATGGTGTTTGGACAGGATATCCTGTCTGCTTCTTGTACTATGGATAACCACTAGGAAGATAACAATGTAAAAAGTATTAATTATTGAAACTGTACTATAATTCAGCTTTAAAAAAGATAATTATACAGCTACATTATCTTATTTCATTGATTAGAGGCATTTGCTCTAATAGTGTTTGTAAACAGAATATCATGTATGCACCTTGTTCAACAAAAAAACACTACATAAACATATGCAATGTGTTAATTATTGAATCTGTCCTGCTAATTTGATTTGAAACTGTCTCATTGCTATTTGTTCTTCAACAAAATAAAATAAAAAGTACTCAATGTTTCATTCAACATGTTGTTATGTCCAAATTTAAGAGATAATTGTGGACATGTTAATCCTAGCGATTCTTTTATGACCAAATAAATGCAAGAAAAAAAATACAACTTACATGTTTTTTTCATTGTATTTCAAAGTTAGCTAATTAAGAGTTGGTCTCAAGTTGTGGTTATCTATGACTGCCTCAAACTATCTTTTTATAACAGAGTAGTACTCTTTTGTGTATCAATACCACACTTCTTTACTCACCCATTTGTTGATGGGCATAGCAACCATTTTCAAGATCTACCTATCTATCTGTCTGTCTGTCTGTCTGTCTATCAATCTGTCTGTGTGTCTGTCTCTTTATCTTGCCAGTTCCATGCTGTTTGGCTTTGTAGCATAACTTCAACTCTAAGATTATGATTTCTCCTTTTTTGCCTGTATTAGCCAGGATTTTGTCGTTCTGGGTCTTTTCCGGTTCTCTATCAATTTTAAGCTTGTTTTTTCTTATTCTGTTGAAAATACTGTGGCAATTTTGATTAAGAGTCCATCAAATCTATTCATAACTTTTGTAAGTATAGAAAATTTGGTTAGATTGATTGTGCTTATTCAATTATTTTAATATCTTCTAATATTTCCCTTCTTGCATGAGACTAATTTCTAAATATTTAGCTTTTATATTGCTTCTTTGTGGTACCAGGAATTGAACTCAGAACCCCGCACTTGCAAGGAAAGTGCTTATTCTATCGAGCTATCTCTCTCGCCCTTGTGTTTTGTGATACCAGGGATTGAACTCAGGACCTTGTGCTTAGTTTTTATATTACTATGAGTGGTATTGCTTTTTTAAAAAATTTTCTTCATTAGCAAATACATCATTAGTGCAGAAGAACACTGCTAATTTGGGTGTATTTATTTCATGTCCTCTACAATGCATAATTTGATGATGAATTCTAGTGGTGTTTTGGTGGATATTTTTGGTCTTGTAAGCAAAAGAGGCCAGTTTTAAGATGTCATATTTGAGCTTTCTATTTGAGTTTTCAATTAGAAATATTAAATGCACAATAATGTGTATGAAGTTGAACTTTAAGTAAATGTACATGAAAAAAATATAAACTTGTGAAATGTCAGTGATACTTGAAGATTTACAGCTTACATGGAACTACTAAGAGAGTTTATTGTACATCTAAACTTAGAGGGATCCTACCTGCTTGGAATTTAGATATTATTTATTTATTTATTTTAATAATTTTGTTGAGAAACAAATAGCAATGAGACAGATTCGAATCTGATTAGTAGGACAGTTTCGATAATTAATACATTGCATATTGTTGTCTAACTGATTATTCCTATTACAAGATGCAGGCATGATAGAGTTAAGCTAGATATAATGAAGCCAATAGAAGAATTTTAAAGAGGGCTGCCAGGGTATGCAGAAGAGGGGCAGAGGACAATTATATTTTTAAGCAGATAACTGTAAGCAGCTATATCAAATTCTGTTGAAAAATCACAAAAAATTAAAAAAAAAAGAAAGCAAAACAGAAAGGAAAGAACTACATGAAATCTGAGAATTGAACATAAGATTTGGCAGTGTGGAAGTAGTGGCTTTGATGAGAGGAATTTCTGGAAAGAGAATACAACTTGATCAGAATGAACAAATAAGTTTGGTCTTGTTAGGAAATACCCTGAGACAAACTAATTCACGTTTGAATATGTCACAGTGTTATAAAAACACATGAACTAATTATATTGCTTTTCTGTTCTTTCCACAAAGTCACATCTATTTCACTTTGTTCAGGAAATAAGTTATCCACAGGTCAACTTAGTTGACATACTATCAAGTACCAATATTCCACTGTTCTGGGGGATTGTAAAACCGTCAGCTCTTTCGTGCTTCTCTTCCTAATCTCCCAGTAGCATATTGTCCTTTATTGTCAGTGATATTTCATTTACATATATTTGTCTTGCTCTAAAGCATATGAAAAGATTGACTGTGACATCTCTGGGAAATGAGGCTCTAAATATTTTAATCCAATCTTTAAACAGTGGTCTTCTGGCATGTGGGACATCCTTTGAATGGATATTTGCACACAACACAAGGCTGTGTGAGATGTTATTACTACTGACTGATTTAGCTCTACACACCCCAAAGCAATTTTCTATTGAGCTCAGGGTTAGAAGTAAGCCCCAGGCCTAAACTAAAATAGATCAACTAGTATCTTTTGTGCTTTGTTTCTCAATTCTCACTTGGATGCTGGTTTCTGTATGTTTCAACATTGATTAGGACAGAAAGAAATCTGAACAGATTACATCAATGGATAAGCAGAAGGAAGACAAAAGTAAAAATGCTTTTCCTCATGTAGGTTTTTGCAAAAATACTAAAGGCCTTAAAAACATGGCCTAAGAAGCATTTTCATATGCTTTATAACAACAGGCAAGTGTATGTAAATGAAGTGTCATTGACAGTAAAGGCCAATATGCTACTGGGAGATCAGCAAGAGTGGTATGGAAGAGCTGATGTCTTACAAGAAGAGTTGAAACTTGCACTGTGATAGCATGGCAACAAAGTTCACCTGCTAGCAACTTATTTGTTTTGTGAAACCCAGTGAAATAAACATGACTTTGTGGGAAGAACAGAAAAGCAGTATTTTGCTTTGAAGCTTTCCTAACCGTAGGGAAAACTTTCCTTTATGGAGATTTTATGTCACAGGAAAGCATCCTGCTTTCTCCACTGTCTACCACCATAAAAATATAAACTATGCAAGAATAGAGAACAAAGCCTCATTATCTTCGTAGCACCCATTAAAATACTCAAAGGTGGTATATTATTTAATATTTAAAATTAACTTTATTGGTACAGATATATACAGATATATAAATATGAGGAATATCTTGGTATGAAATACATTGAGACAAATGAATTCACATACAAATGGGAAACAGAGTTATAAAAACACATGAACTGTACATGACACATCTTGATTCTTTTTTTTTTCTTTCCAATTTCCTTCCCTCCCTTTAAGCTCAGTTCCCCTCTTATTTATAGAAGCCTTGCTGTCGTTTTACTTTCTATTATCTTCTGTTCTTTCTCTTTTTTTAGGTTTCTTTCTATAAATTATAATTTTATTTTGAAAAACAAAAATAAAAGCAAGAAAAGCAAAACTAAGCATAGAAACAGGGTAGCATACAACACTACATGTGTTACAGATTTTCAGAACAAGAATAGCTGATTAGCAATGATTAGTATATTATGGTCTCTCTCAGTTACTCTTGTCTCGTTTCTGGGACAAGTAGTCAACACCTAAATGAGGGAAGGAAAGATTTACTTAGCTCACAGTTACTGGAGGTTTCATCCCATACTCTGACTCTAAGGCAGACTGGCACATGGCAAAGAGCATCAGTTTACAGCAGCCGAACAGCAATAATGCAGTAGAGAGAAAGTCTGTCTCTCTTATGTTACATTCAGGCTATCCACCCCAGGTGAGACGTAGTACTCACACCCGTAATCCAAATAATACTAAGGCCCATAATCCTAGTGGAGCATGAGTTAATCTCAAACTCTAGAAGTCCCCACTCCATGACTGCATGAGGCTTTAGAGGACAACTAGACACAAATCATAACATTGTCAAATCTGTTGCTCAGATTAATAGATATAGTTATACAAAATTGGACATGTGACTGAATATTGCTGCATGTTTTGAAGAAATCTTAAATTTTTGTTTTGATCTCACTTTTTTATTATCTTTTTTTAAAAAGTCATTTTAAAGAGAGTATAGCAATAATTGATATGACATTAAAAATGTTATGTATTTAGAAGACCAAGATCACGCTCATCACCTGAGTAATAGATGAAAAGATGTGGTATTTTTATACAATGGAGTGTTACTCAACAAACCATAAATAAAGACAAATTTGAAGCCTTTGGGAGTCGATTCATTCATGGGGGATTTAATCATAATTGAGTTGCTATTAGGAAGTGGGGCCAGGTCAAAAGAGGTCAGTGACTGGGGTCCAACACAAAGGTTGTGCCTCTCCCTTCGGGCATCCTCCCTTGTCTGCTTCTTGGCTATTGAGCAGTGATCTGCTTTCCTCTCCAGACCTTTCTGCCCAGCCTTCTTGTCTTGAAGAAAGTCAGCCATGGGATGAATGCATGGTACAAAAATAGATCTCCTCTCCAACTCCAGGACCTTCCGGTACTTGGCCCTTGAGATGAGAAAATGCCTAAGACACGTTAATTATCTTTTTTTATTTGAAAATATCAGTAACAAAATTCTATTTTTTAATTAATTTTGTTGAGAAAAAAATTTCAGTGAGACACCTTCAAAATGGGTTGGTAGGAGAGTTACAACAATTAATACATTGCATACTATCTTTTAAATTATGTGACATTTACTCATTTTGAGCAAATACAGATGCTTTTTCTTGTTGCTGGGACAAAATATGCAACGCCCAAAATTTAAGGAAGGAAAGGTTTGTTAGCTCACAGTTAGTGGAAATTTCGGTCCAGATTTGGCTGCCTCCAAGGCAGAGTGGCCCGTGGCAGAGGGCCGCAGCTGAGCATCCTAGCAAGCCTCTCTCGCTTTCTTACCTTTGTGGGCAGAGTATCTGCCCCAGGGCAAGTGTAGCCCTCTGACCCACCATCCCAGCATTGGATTATGAATCAATCACACATTCTAGAGCTGCCCCATAACTGCATGAGCCTTTGGGGGAACAACTAGACACAGACTGTAACAACAATATTTAAAATAAATCAATTTTATGTATACCATAAAAAATAATAGCAATAATTAAAATTTTAATTTTACTTTATTTTCTTAATAATCTTAAGCACATGCCAAATTTTAAGAAATATGTGTTTGTAGGGCCGGCGGTATAGCTCAGCGGACTAAGCGCTTGCTTAGGTAAGCGTAGGGACCAGGGTTCGATCCCTGCTTCCGCTTGCTGGGCCGGCCCCGCCTTCGGGTGAGCTGAGCCGGCGATTGGAGTCGGTGGTGGCGTGGTGGCGCGCGCCTGTAATCCCAGCACTAGGGAGGCAGAAAGCAGGAGGATCACTATGAATGTGGGCTGCATAGTGAGACCCTGTGGACAAAAAAAAAGGAAAAAAAAAAAGAAATATGTGTTTGTGTGTTTATAACTTGGCCAAGGAAGTTATATTTGCACCTTGATAAATGTGGGATATTTGTAAATATATAATTTTATATAAAATGCTTTTTATCAGATAAAAAGTTTGAAATGTATATATATACCAGGTCTGGAAATATAGGTAATATATAGCAAATGTGTACATCTACAGTTGTTTGTTTACTCAATTGCAAATTATTTAAATAGTTACACCTATATCAATAAACAAAAGGCATTTAATTTTAATTAATATTGTGTCTGACTGGCTTTGATCTTCAGTTAACTATACAATTAGTAAGCCAATATCGTTTTTATTTTCCTATTCATTGGAAATTTTTCTGTGGTATTAGAAAAGTCTATTCAGTTCTTTGTGAGAACATTCATAATCATTGATTCATTAGACAATAGGCTAAAATTAGCCTTTAAAACCTAGTGTACTTTTAACCTCATTTTGAATCTTGGTATCAGTTATATGTACCTTTCTGTTTTGTAAATAATTGGAAAGCAAATATATTATTTAGTAAATGGAAATAAAATTCCAATTGGGCAAAATTATTCTTTAAAAGACAGAATAACTGGGCCAAACAAGGCATGTGTTATCATTTCATATTTCTTGAAACCAGGTGTCACTTCTTTCAATATTTCATTAAGTTTATGTTTTAAGTAATACATAAAAATAGAAATTGTACATGCTAATTGACTTCCATGTGTTTTTTTGATAATGACGTATACCCAGATTGAACATATTTGTCTCAAACATTAATTACAAAAACACGCAAAAATAATTTGTTTCAGATTTTTGATACATAAAATACAAAAATCAGTATCGTCATACTGTTGTGCAATAATAAACTAAAAAGATTTATTCTTATCTAACATCAAATTAGTACCCACTGATTAACTTTTCCCTGCCTCTGATAACCATCATTTTACTCTCATTTTATACATCAACTTTTTAATGTTTTATAGGTTAACCACAAAGTACAAGTGGTTGATTTACATCTGGTTGATTTCATTTTTCGAGTAAATTCTATAGCATTTTTTTGGTAGTGAATATATTAAATTACTTACACAAGAGTGTACAATTCCTTTTCTTCATGATCTGGCTAGCACTTTTATTGTTTGTGTTTTTGATAACTGCCAAGAGTAAGGTGGCATCTCTTGAGACTGTGATTTATATTTCCTGTATGATTATTGACAAACATTTTCATGTATCTCTTGATAACTAGAATACTTTCTCTTGGGGAATATCTTTTCAGCTTTACTGGCCATTTTGTATTCTTTCTTTTATTTTGTTTTTACTATTGAGGTTTTGGACTTCATGCAATCTGGATTTAACTGCCCCCAAGATGTATAGATAATAAATTTTTTCCATTCTGTACACTGCACTGTCTCCTCACTATTGATTGTTTTCTTTGCTGTGTACAAAATTTTTTAGCTATAAATTTATTTGCCTGTTGTTGCTTTTTTGCTTTTATTTCTTCAGTTTTTGAGGTCTTGTCTAAATTATTCTTACTCATTTCAACATCCCAAAATTATTTTCTATGTTGTTTTCTAATTGTTTCATATCTCATATGATTTTACTTTGTGCATGCATGCGTGTGCGTGTATATAGTGTTGCAAAAGTTTAGGTTTGCTTTTCCTAGATCTGTGAAGAACATCATGTGAAACATATGACTTACATATAAGTCCTCCTATACATCTGAGTTAATGTTTATAAGTGATAAGAAATGAAAACCTACATTTATCCTTCTGTTTATGAACTCAGAATTTTCCCACAGGGCAAAAAAGACTGTCCTTTTTTATTATGTGTTCTTACCAACTTTGTCAAAGATTATCAACTATGTATGTGAGTTTATTATGTATTTGGTGTAGTTCTATCTAGATTGCATAACGTCCAAAGCCTCAATAGTGAAAACATAAAATAAGACAAAAATGCAAAGTGACAATGACATACTTGTAGTACAATTCGAAGTCAAGTAAGGCAATGTATCCTACTTGGTTTTGCTCAGCATTGATTTTACTTTGTGTGTTTGTGTTTTTGTGTGTGTGTGTGTGTGTGTGTAGTTTTGCAACAACTTTTGATTTGCTTTTCCTAGATCTGTGAAGAACATCATTAATATTTTGAAAGTGACTCCTTAGATTATTTTAGTACAGATGTTTGAACAATAGCCATAATTATAGTCTATGAACACATTTATTTCTAATGATTTGTTTCCATCCTACTTAATGTTTTCATCAATATTTTATGTTTTCCAATGTGCAGATATTTCACCTGTGTGTTTTAATTTACTCCTAAGTATTTTTTGCTGCTATTTCAACTAACTTTTCTTTTTTGATTTTTATTTGTACAGTTTGGTATTGGTGTATAGCACTACTACTGATTTTTACAAGTTGGTTTTATATCCTACAATATTTTTAGTTTTATTGATTTTAATAATATTTTAGTAGAATCTTTGAGGTTTCTTTTATATAACATCATGTCATAATTTTTTTTTTTGTGCTGAATGCTTGTTTGTGAATCAAATTATTTTCCAACAAGAGTGTTTGTGAATAAAGGCATTACTGCATACATTTTCTGGGGTCTGCATTCTCACTTGACAGTTATTTTTCCTTACATACTATAAAAATATCATGTCAATTTTCCCTGATTATAAAATTTCTTCTAAAAGTATACTGTTACAGAAATTGAGAGACACACTTATTTGTTTTGTTTGTTTTCTATTGAAAGTTTAAGAATCTTCTCTACTTTTACTATTAAGAGTTTGATTAGGGTATATATTCAGGTAGGCTTGATTGAGTCAGATCTTACTGGTAACATTTTTTGCCCTAGCCTTTCAAGGTCAGTGAAGACTCAGGACACAGGAGAACCTGTACTCTAACATCATGGAACTCAGTTGTGCCCCAAATTTTCTGACCAAGGAGATTAAGGAGCCACAGACGAATGGGATCGATGATGTATATTGTGCCTAAGGTGAGTCACATGGAGAGGATCTACAAAGTGTGGTACAAGGTTACAGGATAAACCCTGAGGGGACTTGATTGACCTCATCAGATACAAAAGTTACATTTCTTGTTGTATAGGTCTTGCATCGGCTTGGTCTTAACCATGCAGCAGGAAAGTATAAAAACAAAGTATATAAAGTAAAGCCATAATAATATGCTGAGCTGTAAATGGCTCTAGTCAACAGCTTCTGTGGATAACCCACTACTATTGTGGACTGCTGGACTGTGTTGGAGTGTTTTGCTGAATTCAAGCACGTATAATAATTGAATGCCAATAGAATACCCATCTCTGACAGGACTAAACAAAAAAAAAAAGGGATACAAAGGAAGGACCATTCTGTATTTGTATATACATAACAGGATGAATATGAAGCTACTTTCATGTAATTCTATGACAAGAAAGATTTGCACTGATAGTGTTTGGACACGATATTCTGCCTGCTTCTTGTACTATGGATAACCACTAGGAAGATAACAATGTAAAAAGTATTAATTATTGAAACTGTACTATAAATCAAGTTTTTAAAAAGATAGGTATACAGCCATAATCTCTTAGTTCAGCTCGAATAGTGTTTGTAAATAGAATTTCATGTCTTCACCTTGTACAACAAATATCCACTAAATACAATATGCAATGTATTAAAAATACTTGAAAACATAAATCTTACTGGTAGCCTTTTATCCTCATGTATCTTTTAGGGCAACGATGATTTTTGATATGATCTCTTTGCATATTATATGCTTTCTGTATCTTTGGAGTTTTCAAGTTCCTCTTGAACCCTAGTATGATCATTTGCTATTTTAATGGTATCCCAAAGTTCTTATAATGTTTCTTCATTCCTCCTCCATCTCCACCTTTCCATTCTTCTAACTGCAAATTCAAGTAATCTGTCTTGGAACTGAGTAATTCTCTTACATTTGAGCTATTCCTTTTTTGAGCTATTCTTATATTAAATTTTTGGTTAATATTTTGCTTAATATATTTTCCAACATAGTAATTTTCATTTGAGTTTCCACATTTGTGATGTTCATCTACTAAAGTATTGAATGTTTTCTTAAAATGTTCTGGAAGCTAGCTAAGTTTCCTTAAACAGTTCTTCTAAATTCTATGAATGTTCACTCATATTGCTTATTATCCAGTCAATTTCTAGAATCTTATTTTGTCCTTTAGGTAAAGCTATCATTTTCTGAAAGTTCTTGGTGCTTGGTGTCTGACAACATCTGATCATGGGAAAGTTAGACATTTATTCCAACCTACAGTATCAGACATTGTGCAAATCTTTTAAGAAATTCTAAGCAGACTCATTCTCTATAAGATGTGGCTCCCACCCAGCATGTTATTAGATAGATGGAAAACGTCCACCCAAAGTTAATGTGTTAGGAGATGGGCCTCGTTGGAAGAAGAAGGTTGTTGGGGTAATGACTAGAAAATATGTGTTCTTGTCTCTGGCTCCACACTTCACTCTCTTCCTACTAGATGGTATGGTGTAAACTTGTCCTTTTACTGTCTCATTTCCACTGTACCCTTTGTCTGTGTCTTTTCTGCCTTGGAGCCTTCTGGGCATAAACTGAACCCACTGAATTTGAGCAATAGGTATATTTCCCCCCTTTAGTTGAAGGAATCAGTTATTTTATCTCAGCAAAGAGAAAGAAAGCAACGTATTAGTTATAGTTTCCCAAAAGTCAGTTGTTGCAGTGTCTTTGTTGTTTTAACTCTCACGGCCAGTCCTAGCACTGGTTTCTATTAAGTTTGCCTCTCATGTTTTATACAGCATAAACCCAGACAGTACCTGTCAGGAGTAAACCATCTTTCTAAGCACCTTTCTGTGGCTGGGGTATCTCCAGATGCCTGTCAGCAGCTATAGTCAAACACTGGAGGATTCTCCTTGTTACAGAGAAAAATCACAGCAGAAGGACTTGCCCGAGGTTTCAGTTAGCCACAGCTTCAGTCATGTTGCATCCAGATCCATGGTCTTCCTACACCCGCATAGCACTGAACCGCTAAGTTTATGAACTGCCTTCTGGTAGAGTACAATAAGGGTCCATGTCTTCTGCAATGAGTTACAGATGATATTAGTTGGCATAGGACGCTGGCATATTAGAGCCCGGTGTCTCCCCTGGCATTGGAATTGTTCTGTTTTCTGTAGGCCTTAGATTGCTGTGACAATTAATCTTTATGAGCTTCGTTGGATTGGGTGCCATCTAGGGACCCAAATAGTGCACAATTCTCTGCATTCTGGGCAACTGCATTGGTTGTGGATGTGTGACTGTGAGTACTATACCTAGTTCTCATCTCTTTTCTTCTTTGGATCTCTTTTCTTGCTCTGGTCCTTCATTTTCAGGAATTAAGCAGTTTTTCCTCTGCCACATCTTTCTACCTTGAGGTCTGAAGCCAAGGCAATCAAGGATTGAATCTCTGGAATCCATGAGCATGAGCAACCTTCTTTAATGTGTGATGATTGGTGTTTTTTTTCTCAACAATGGGAAAGCTAACTAATAGAGCAAATTAATAGAAGAGAAGTGGGACATTGTCTTGATGATACATGACCATGCCTTTTATAAACTTTGAGATGGTTTGTAAAAGCTTGGGAAATGTTTGGAGATGCAAGGTGGGGAGCTCTAGAATGTTGCAAGCAGCACTTGATTGATAATTCTGTCCAGATCTCAGAAGACAAGATGTTGAGGGGACCATGGGCAGCACAATGATCCTTAGGTGGTTTCAACTGGGCAAAAAGGAACATCTTTGGAAGTTTAATAAAAGGTCATGTGTGTTACACTCTCGTAAAAGATTTGTCTTCACTTTGTCCACATCCTAAGATTTTAGGGGAGACAAAGCAAGAATGATAGACTAATTTATTTGGATAACAAAACTTAAATACAGTTGAACATTAGGCTTTGACATGGGTACTGCCTCATGTTTTGAGCTAAACTTAGACGAGAATCATTGACAAAAAGCAGAGCAGAAAAATTTGAAAAACAATTATGGACCCAAAAGAGTCATGTGTAAATTGGAGCCAAAGAAAGTGTAGTTACTGAAAAAATTAGCACTATTAAAACTTCTTTGTGTGGGAACTAGACAAGTGATAATTTTATGGTACTTGAAGGATCCACAGAACTTATCTATCACTGTGTGGAAAGCATTTCCTTTGAGAAGAGAGTCTCAAGGGCCCTTGCTTAAGAAAGCCTACCCTGGGAATTTATTGTTTTTTTCCCTTCATTGCAAAAAAGGTTATTCTGAAGGCACAGCCCAAGGGAACCTGAGTACTGCTTGACCTGGCAGAGATGTTGGTATGATACTGATTTTTCAACATGTATAATACTGCAGTTGTGAGAACAGAGAGGTTTCCACCCAAGGTTTGTAAGAATCCAGGCAAGGATCCTATGAGAAAACAATAGTGTGAAGCAGTGGGAATAATCAAACTAGACTTATGGTACAGATCTCAGGAATTTGGAATTGTCAGGACCATCGATTGCCTAATAAGACAATTTTAGGCCATGAGTAAACCATCTCAAGGAAGAGGTAGGTCTTCTGGGCTGCAGTCAGCTAGGTAACAGAAATGGAGCCACGCAAGTCTTCCTGAGCACCCTCCTACTGCTGGGTGCCTTGGGTGCCCAATGGGGAGCTACATGATTTCATGTTTGCCCTGCTGCATTTTGGCCTTACTTGGTCTGATGTCTTTCATTATGCTTTCTTTTTAGATTGGAAATCTTTATCTTGTGTGACTGATGTACATTAATATTTATCACGTGTTATTGATGCACATTGAAATAACTTATTTTTTAATTATTAGGGGCTTACATCTAGCATTTCTCTTAAGTCTTAGAAGAGATTTGTTTTTTTAGACTTTTGAGAAATGCTGGGACTTTTGAAACCAGGGAAAGGGATTATTGCATTTTCAGTTTGGTAAAGAGAGGTGTGGCATACTATGTAGAATTATTTATTTGTTATTGTGTTCATTTGAAGATTAATTGTGGCTTAAGGGGATATATTTGGTTGACAAGTTGATAAAGAGAGAAATGTAAAACTTAAGTTTAATTGTCAATTGTATTTGCTTGAAGAGTTAAGGAAGAATCCTGGGTGGGTCTGGATGGGCCATAGACAGGGCCTTGGATACCACAAGTGGTACCTCACTCCTAGCTCTCTGCTTCTGTGTTCCTGCTTTGCTTTCTGGATGCCCTGATCTAAGTGGCTTTGCTCTACCATGTCCCTTTCCTCCAATGTTTCTTTCTTGGAGCCAACCAAACATGAATGGAATTTCCCAGTTCTATGAGACAAACTAAACTCTTTGTTCTCTAAATTGTAGTTATTTTGTCTCAGTAACTAAAATGTTTATTAATGTATTTAAACATGGGGCTAGATAGAATCTGCATGGTACAAGAAATCAGTTCGAACTCGTTCAGGTGGGCTTGGCTTGGGTCTGGCTACTATGTTCCACTTCTTCCTGCTGCAGCCTGTGGAAGTAAACCCACTGTGCCCCTGTGGGAAAATGCTGAGCCCCTGTATTCGCTGGGCGGGTCTTGCCCCCAGCCTCTCTGCTGGGAGTTCTGCAGCAGGGTTTCACACCAGGCCTGTCTGATGGAGGAGGTTCTGGTGGGCAGGAAGGTGTTCCCACACACATGCCAGACCTGGGCGCCAGCTGGAAGTGAATTGGCAAGCAGGCAAGCAGGCCCACTCCCATACCAGGCCTGGGTGTTAGCTGGTACTCTCTGCTTGTCTACATAAACTCCTCTGCTTACCACACTCACCTTTGTCAGCAAATGAAATTTTACTTCCAAAAGTTAGGATAGTATTTATGAAGGCACTCCATCACCCACCAAGAATAATGCTGCCTAGGTCACACCTGAACCTCAGTCACAAAACCCACATAGTATGGAGGATATACTTTGTGATGAGGCAGAATAAAACATAAGTCTGTTTCTACTAGAGTGCAGGTCCCAGTGCTGGGGCTGTCTTTGAGGCTATCTGTGAGTACTGGCCTACGGATAATTGTGCTATGATTAATGATGGGTGAGAGATAGTTCCTTGGCCACTAAGGCAGATTCTAACTGGCAGTTTAGCCTAATAGTCATGAGGGATTATGGTTTCCCCACCAAGTCTGGAAATTATGTAGGGTACACATTAAAATTTTCGCTGTTGTGTGCAGGTGTTCATCTGGTTCTGGATTAGATCTAGGGGCTCTGGAGTCTTTGTCTGTGAACTCTTGGTATAAAAATCTTCAATTTTTGCCTGTTTTTCAGTAGAGGTATGGGTTGACACATTCTGCCCGGCTTCCTAACCTCTCCTTTATGGAGAGCATGTCTCTTTTTTTCTTAATATTGGAAGGGTGATGTGGTGAACTGTTTTATTTTTGCATTTTTAAAGCTTCTTTTCCTTTAATTATATTAAAATGATTCACTGTGCTCTATAATCTGTGCTCCTTAGTTCTTGTGAATGTAGTTTGGTACATGAATACCTGTTCAACTTGCTATGTCTACATAGAGATGGTCACTAGAGGATCTTTTTCAACTGCCGTTTTGCTTTGCATCTAATATATAATTTTGTTTTCTCACAGTTCAAATCAAATTGCCATTGTGTGTTATTTATATGTGTTTGGAGTAGGCATGTACTAGCACATTTCTGTCGTTATACATGGAAAGGTTACCATCCAACTCTGAAATATTCATAATATTCAAGAGCTTAACTATTCAGTTTTTAAATTTACTAAGACTTACAGTATGACTCATAATATTTAAAAGTATGTTTTTTCCTCACATAGTGTGTTTTAGTTTTTTTTCCTCCTGCTATTATTTTATGCTGCATTTCCTTTTTGATCTTAGAACTTTTTTATGCTTTAAATTATTTGAAACTGATAGAGGTTTATAGTATTCTTCATGTATAACTTCATGCTGCATTGTAATAAATTATCCAAAATTTGATCTCTAAAATCTTTTATTGTCTGAAAGGATTTGGGGGTCAGGAGACTGGGTGTGAGACTTAGGCTCTCTTTCACAAGGCAGTGCTTATCAAAAACCTAAGTGGGACAGCGCTAAACATGGATGCTATAGGCTTCGGTCTGTCCTGAGAGACTCACAAAACAGAGGCTTGTTTTATCCATGAAAGGAGGAGAGGGCAAGAGAAGTTGAGAGTGAGAAATTTAAAGAGTGCTAACAGTATGTGTACCACAATCTTTTGTAATTTAATCACAGAACTAGAAATGTGTTATTTTTGTTGCTTTCAGTTTGGTAGAAGAAAGTCTCTAGGTTTGACCCACACATAAAAGAAGAGGATTAAAGAACAGTGAAAATATTAGAAAACACGAAATATAGGAGACATGTCAGAAGAAGCAGTCTTAGGTCTGTTTTATTGTCTATTTTGATAAGCGTTAGAACCTCAG
>PVKA01023492.1:0-35542 GCA_004027165.1 Ctenomys sociabilis
TTTATTTATAAAGGAAAACACATTGTAATTACAGCAGATTTCCCAAGGTGTACCACAAAGGCAAAGAGAGCTCTTAGGGGAGTGTTTCAAGGCCTCAAAGAAAACAACCTCCAGCCCAGACTGGGATATCCTGTAAAATTATCCTTCATATTTCATGGAGAGATAATGTATTTCCATAATAAAGAACACCTCAAGAAATTTGTGACTACCAAATCAGTACTCCACATGATTCTAACAGATAGCATAGGAAGAGACAATAAATCTGACAATGCCAAAAGGCCTAATAGAAAAAAATGCATAGCTGGGGGATAGCTTAGCAACATAAGCAGCTGCCAGAAGTATCAACAGCATAAGTTCCTGAGTTCAATCCTCAGTTTTGCACAAAGGAAGGAAGAAAGAAGGAATCTGTAAGGTATAACAAGCAATTAGCAGAAGGAACAAAAGGAATCAGCAGGAAGAAAATTAGACAACAGCAGGGATAAGGTAATACCTGTAGGTATAAGTGTAAATGTGACTGGTGTCATTTCACCAATCAAAAGACACAGATTAGCAGAATGGATCCAGAAACAAACCCCAATAGTATGCTGTATACAAAAAACATTTAACCCAAAAAGAAATTTATAGACCAAAGATCAAAGGATGGAAAACAACATTCCATGTAATGGGAACCTGAAAACAAACAAGACAGCTGTTCTATTTTACAAGCATGTGCCACCATGCCCGGACTCAGTTGCAGGCTCAGTGGGCCCAGGGGTGGGGCTGATGTGGCACATGGGATTGGGGCATCGAACCCTGACCCCTGCACTTGCCAATGCATATGTTTAGTCTGCTGAGCTATCTTGCTGGCCCTGACTTTTTAAAAATTTAATTTAATTTTTCATTTTTTGATACAGGGTCTCACTACGCAGTTTGGAGTCATAGTGATCCTCCTGTGTCAGTCTCCCCAGTGCTGGAATTATGGGCATGTGCCACCACACCCGGTTTTGGAGCCTGCACTGTATATAGTGACAGGCTGGTGCTTATACTGCAAAGCTTTCTCCCCAGCCCATAGCAACACTTTTTTTTTTTTTTTCAAAAGGTACTGGGGATCAAACTTGGGATCAATCAAACTAGGGACCTTACACTTCAGTTTTAAGCCTGTTATGTAGCTCATTGCCAAAGGCTTCTGCCTCAAGCACAGGGAAAGTAAAAAATACATGGCAGAAGCTTCTATTACCAAGGCAGGGCCTTTGCAGAAAAGCCAAAATAAGGTAGGAATCCAACAACAAAAGAGAATTATAGGCTAATCTCTCCGATGAATATAGACTCAAAAATCCTCAGAAAGATACTAGTAAACAGAATACAGCAAACCATCAAAGAGATCATATACCATGACCAAACAGGCTTCATCCTAGGGATGAATGGAAGTTTTAACATATGTAAATTAATACATGTAATCCATCACATCCACAGAAACAAGAGCAAAATTCACATAGTTATCTCAATAGACACAGAAGGACTTTCCGAAATCCAATACCCATTTATGATAAAAATCTTGAAGAAAATGGGCATATGAGGCCCTTACCTGAATCTGGTAAAAAGCATTTATGATAAATCTACCTTTAACACCACATTAAATGAGGAAGATCTGAAAGCTTTCCCTGTAAAATTGGGAGGAAAACAAGGATGCTGACTGTTATCACCTCTTTCAACATAGCACTTAAATATTAGCCAGAGTTTTCAGGCAACAGAAGCAGTTAAACAGGGTAATGAGGAAGGAAGAAGTCAAAGTATCATTGTTTGCAGATAGCATAATATTCTATTAACAAGACTCAAAAAATAACACCAAGTGTCTGGTGAGATAGCTCAGTGGACTTAAGTGCCTACTTGGGCAAGCCTAGGCAAGCGCAGAGACCACTGTTGAATCTCCAGCACTATGTGCTGCACCAGCCTCGCCCCCAGGGTGGGCTGAGCTGGCTAAACAAACAAACGACACCAAAAAAACTCCTAATATTAATAACCAAATTCAGAAATTTATCAGAATGCAAAATGCAGTTGGGGTGAGAGCTGGGCAGTCTAAGTGCCCATTGGCAAGTGCAAGGACTTGAGTTTGGTCCATGGTATCCCAAAACCAACAATATTTTTGTGTACTACCAATGAAGACATTGAGGACGAAATGAGGGAAAGATATCATTCATGGTAGCATCATAAGAAATTAAATACTTAGGAATTAACCTAACAAAGGTACCAAAAGACCTCTACAGGAAAAATTACATCATTCTTAAGAAAAGAGAATGAAGGGGACATCAGAAAATGGAAATATATCCCCCTTCCTGGGTAGGCAGAGCCAATACAGTCAGATGGCTGGATATTTCACTTTTGTAATCCCAATAAAAATTCCAACATAATTCTTCTCAGAACTGGAGAAGACTATCCTAAAATTCATTGGGATCCAGAAGAGTCTCAGAATAGCACAAGCAGTCATGGTTAACAAAAGCCAAGCAGGAGATCTGAAGCCGTGTTACAAAGCTGGATAAATACAGCCTGGCGCTGGCCCAGAGGCAGATCTGTAGATGCAACAGAAGGGAGGATGCAAGATCAGTCATGGTCAAATACAGCTATTGGATCTTTTATAAGGATCCAAAACACACAGTTGAGGAAATTCAGTCTCTTTGATAAATGGTGATGGGAAAATTAATATTCACACACAGAAGGCTGAGTCTAGATCCCTATATCTCACCATGTACTGAACTAAACTAAAAGTAGATCAAAGATCTAAATGTTGAAATGGAAATAAATACTCAACCTGCTTCATGATGAAGTAAGCAAAACTTTTGAAGACAAGGGCTTTCTGAACAGAGCCCCTGTGGCATGAGAAGAAATAATGTGAGTCCACAAATGGAATTGTATCAAATTTAAAAAGTTCTGCACAGCAAAGGAAAGAACCAGGAAGGTGAAAAAACAGGAAGGGCAAAAATTTTCCAGCTGTTCCTCTGAAAGAAAACTAATATTAAAAATGTAAAAAGAATTGGCAAAATCATAGACTTCCCAAATAAAAGACCCAATCAAAACACCTGCAACACAAATGAGTAGGCGCGTCTCGGGAGAAGCACAGGTGTGCTTCGCGAGAAACACCCGAAAGGATGTTCAAGCTCACTGGCCGCTGTGAGATTCAAATCAACGCAACACCGGGATTCCAACTCATGCCAGAACGAATGAAAGAATCAGATGATAACAAACACTGACAGGGTTGTGGGGAAAAGAACCCTTCTGCAAGGTGGAGATGTCACCTTGTACAATCCCTGTGGAAATAAGTGTGGAGAATTCCCAAATGCTAAACAGGAATTCTGTTTGACATGCCTTATCCCCTTCTACGTGTCTTCCCCAGAGAGTTAAAGTTGCAATGTATATATACACCCATGTTTATAGCAGCACAATCAACAATACCTAAGTCTTGGAAATGGCCTTTATGCCCATCAATACATAATAGATGAGAAAAATATATACACAATGGATATATACCCTGTCATAAAGAAGGACAAGCTTGAGGCAATCATAGGTAAATGGAGGCACCTTGAGACCTTAATATTAAGTGGATAAATCAGGCACGCAGTTGAAATATTGCATGGCTTCTCATACATGAGAAACCTAAAATATAAGTAAAAAGCAAAATAAAGGATAATAGGAAGTAGAGAGATCCCTTTGCAAGAGAAGTGGGCATAAGGTTGGAGGGAAGAGGATAAAGATAACAGAAGGACAAAGCAGAAATAAGTCTTCTGCAAGTGGGAAGGGGAGCAAGAATTGGAAGTAGCAGGGAGGGATGGAGGAGCAGGGGACAAGAAAAGAACTAGTGCACTGCATGGTGCATCCACTCCACACAGTACAAGTAATTACCATGCACACAAACGTGTCCCCATAAAAGAGACAGAATTTCCTTGAGTCCCCTAGGCCTGACAGGAAAGCAAGCACCGCGCAGCTACTGTGAGTTCCACTCCACCCAGTGGGAGTGTCTGGGCACGACCTGGAGCGCGAGGCTTCCTCTGGGCTCAGCGGCCTGGCACCAGCGGCGGTGGCGGCTGCTTGTGAGTGGTAGCGGGTGGTAGAGTTCCCCAGGGAAGCGAGTCACACAGAGCCCTTGAGCTCAACTCTTCTTACTATCAGAATCCTGACACTAACAGCTGTACCTCGGCTAACCTGGTGGTAAGGGAAAAAAAGGATCTACGGTGTGAGTCTCTTGTGTTTAATATAGTCCTGAAATCAAGCCAAGAGGCGAGCACCTTATGCACCTGAGTGTTCTGGGACGCCGGGTGGGAGGCACTGCAACAGACTGGGATTCCCAGCTGCAGCAGGCCGACGCGGACTAGCCACCCCGCACTGTCATCAGACTAGATGATGGGTCAGGCCAGCCAGATAGCTCAGCAGACTAAAGCGCCTGTTTGGGCAGAGCACAGGGGCCCGCGGTTCGATTTCCAGCATGCTGTGCGGGCCCCCGCCGGGGCGCTCTGAGAAGGGATTGAGGCTGGGTGTGGTGGTGCGCGTCTGCAATCCCAACATTTGGGAGGCTGAAAACAGAGGATCACTACGAGTCCGACCTGTGTAGTGAGACCCTGTAATAAATTTAAAAAAAAAAAAAAGAGAGATGATGGCTCAGAACTTGAAACTATGTGCTCACAGAGAAGGACGAGTGGACGCCAAGCCTAGACTCTTCTCCTTTGGAAGACACATTGGAAATAAGAGATTCTTCACCGAGAGGACTCCATCCCTGCCCAGTAACAGTTTGTGGCACTCTGCCAGTCCAATAAAGATAATGAATGGTTATATGTTGGATAAAAAGGAAGCTGCAAGCCATCACGTGAGACCCCCCAAAGAGAGAAAAGCCTGCCTATGCCAGGAAACTGGCCTCTATTTCAAGTAAGACAGATATATAGAAACTTATTCTATGGTGATACCAACAAATAGTCTGTCCCCGTCATAATATATCTGAAATAAAAGATACAGCATCACGGGGCACATGGGCAGAGAAGTGGAATTCCTGTAGGATGTCTTTAATGGGGCTGATTCAGATGAATCCTTGACGCACAGCTTGCCTTTGACACAGATGGGAAGATTGCAAAACAACGTGGGTGAAGGGCAGAAATTCTGATAATCCTGACAGGAACGTCCGAGCCGGCAGTGTCTTCGTTTCTGACGGAGGAGTGAGTTCTTGGTGATACCGAGGCCTGACGGCGAGGTGCGGAACTGGGCCCCGCGATTCTGTGCTTAGGTTACAGGGAGATGTTGTAAGTGCTCAGCAAGGCACTGCTTCTGGTTCTTGGGTAAGGAATAAAAGAGAAACAGTATTTTTCTTTAAATAGAAGAGCATTTTCTGACCCTTTCATTTATACATTTGATCATCCACAGGCAACCAAAGATAACTTTCACAGGCTATGAAACCCAAATGAATTTGTACACATTTCAGTTGAAAAGATTTTCAGTTATCATAGATTGTGGTGCTACAAACATTGGGGCACAGATGCCACTTTGCTGTGATGTTTTCAATCCAGTGAGAAGATGTTAAGAAGGGGAATTGCTGGGCCAAATGTGACCCGAAATCCTAGCTTACTGAGGACTCTCCACACTGATTTTCGCAGTGCTGGTAGCAATCCACACTCCCACCAACCGTGCAGGAGGCTTCCTCTCCCCCCACAGTGCCCCAGCACTTGTTATTAGTTGATTTCTTGATGACAGCTATTCTTTCCAGGGTAAGATGGAATCTCAGTGTTGTTTAATTCACATCTCTCAAATGAATGATGATGTTGAACTTTTTTTCATATATTTATTTGCATTTTTATTTTTTTCATCTGAGAATTATGTGTCCATCTCAGATGCCTGTTTTTGTGTTGGGCCTTTGAATTTGGGAAGTCTGAGTTTTTTCAATTCTTTGTATATGTTATAGATAGAAGTCCTTTGTTTGAGAGACAGTTAGCTAATTTTTTTTCCCATTGTATGGATTGTCTTTTCACTCTGTGAAGGAGCTTTGATGTGCAAAAGCTTTTTAAAAAGATGAGATCCCATTGATTTCTCATGAAGTTTGAGTTTTGTTTATGAAGTCTGTCTACACCTCGGTCTACCTGCTTTCTCTTTTGGTAGATTTAGTCTCTCTCTTTGGATTTAGTATTTCTGTTTTAACGGTCAGAACTTTGATCCATTTTTACTATAGTACACAGTGACTGAGACATGGATCTAGTTTAATCTTGGAAACAACACAAACGTCCATCAACTGAGGAACGGATAATAACGATGTGGTATTTGCACACAATGGAGTACTACTCAGCCATAAGTAAGGATAAACTTTGAGACCATACTTACAGTTGAAGTAAATCAGACTCACAAATGTAAACATCTCATCTGGGATGAGAAATGAAAAAGTAAATAAGGTTTACAATGTGCAACCCAATGTTATAAAATAGAAAGATATTGTTTAAAATGAAAAAGGAACTAGGATGGGGGAAAGGGGAAAGGAAGGAGGGAAAAAGGGAGAAAAGCGCAAGTAGCTCTACTGTTAGTGTCTCGGTGCATTGAAAGGGAGGGCTTGTGCTAAAACTGGTTGGATTACACTTTATGCCCATATTTTGTACTCTTAGTAACTATTTTGAAGGTGACAATATGCAATATATTAACTATTGTTATTCTCCTATCATTTTGTCACAAAATTCTGTTTTACCTATAAAGAAAGATCATTTTCAGGGAAATTAACACGATGTTGGAATGTGTTCTTTCAGTGGCAAAGCATTTGCACGATCTATTATGTGCAAGAATAAGTATGTGCAAATATTTTGTGGCTGAAAAGCAAGCCTGCTCCCTGCAAAATGGATCTTGTGGGAACCAGCCCAGGGAGAAGAGGCCGTCTTGCTTTTCTAAGCATCACCAACAGAGCTGCTTATTCTCTAAACCTGGAAGAGTTCCAGCAAGATTTAGTTTTATGAGGTTTAATGTAAAGGTGTTGTATTTCATGAGATGAAATCATAACAGAGTGGGTTGCAAGAATTTTGAGAGATTATTTTTTCAGTGTGTTGGCAAGCATCGTCCTCAAGGGAATTTTGTGTCTAAAAAAGAAATATAGATCTTCTTTCATAGAACTGAAATGATAACTGATCCATACTCATTTCTAGACAGCCAGGGTCTGACCGGTGAGGCCAACCCAGAATGTACATAGCAGGTCTGGCTGCTCCAGTTAGACTAGTTTGGAATCCACAACTTGTACTTTACCCTAAATGTCAGGGTACATGGCCATCTCTTTGTGGGGTCCTTACTCCTAAGCCTGGATAAAGGATCTTTTTATTTATTTATAAACTCATACTTTACTTTCGGACTTCTTATACAGTTTGATTCCTTGTGAATTTTGACAATCTAAATGAACTTTTGGCCAAGACAAGAAAACATTATCAAGCCCTGTCTCGGGTTTCTTTCCTGTCCTACTCTTGTGATGTTTTTAGCTGAGAAATATTCTCTGTGTCTGTTTTAGAGAAAGCCGAGCCATTCTCTGGACTTGGGTTTGACCTTTCCCACTCTGTTCTGGAACACACTTAACTGTCCTGAGGCTCCACATCTCTCTGCTTTTGCATCCATTTCATCTCCAATTTCCCAAAGGCAATGTGCTGGACCAGGTTTCTCATGAATGGTAGAGAAGAAACCAGGCTTGGTGGGGGAAATTCTGGTGCCTGCTGCAGGGAGTGTGGCTCTTCTGGCCCTCAGAGGCTTCCTGAGGTTCAGGCAAGGCAGCTTTGGAGGCATGGCTAGCTCACAGTGGGAGTCGTGTATCCCTCTTTTCCAAGGTGGATTTGCTCTTTTCCCACTTATGACTTAAAAAAAGTTCTGCAGCAGCCAACATATCTCTAATGATAAAAAGATGTGCACATCAGCCCAGATGTGTTTGTATCAAATTGTGTGCATGATGGGCCTCAGGTGGTGCCTCTAGTGAGGTAGCATGCTGAAATCAGTACAATGGAGGAAGGAAGCTCTGAGTTTTTACCATCGAGTAATAAATGTTATGTTCTTCATCTTTCTCCGGCGCTCTCTTGCAAATGCCTGCCAGGACAGGCTGTCATCTGAGATGGTGCAGGTTTTAGGGTGCTGCAAGGCGTCAGATGGAGGGAGGTCACACAGCCAGGGTGTCACCACCAGGAGGGATGTGCTTTTTCCAGCTGGAGGTCTTTACCTCTCACTCTGCCTCCCAGAGTTGCCTGCTCGCATCGGGAAGGGGTTGCAGGGGTTCCCTGTAGTCTGACCAAATCCGAATGCCCAAGGCAAGGGCTTAGCAAGTGAGTGGGATGTTTGACAAGCTGTCAGCTGGTTCTTATGGCCAGGAAGCCTGCAGACTGACCTTTCAACAAAGGGTGGGCTGGGAAGTGCATGCTGGGGTGAATGTGGGCCATAAGTTACAGGCAAACAGTCCTGCCTTTGGATGTGCTGGGGCGGTGCTGGGAGAACATTGCTGTTCTGTTTCTCAGTGCTTCCCTGTGTAGTGCTCCCTACCCCAGTGTATTTTTTCTATTGACTTAAGAGACTGAGCATGGTGGTAATTCTAGTTACTAAGGAGGCTGAGGCAAGAGGATCTCAAGACTGAGATCAGTCTGGGCAATGTAGCAAGAGCATGTCTTCAAATTTAAAAAGCAGTTAGAGATGGAGGTCAAGTACACCTAGTGAGGCATCGTGTTCAGCCCTAGTACTGCAGAGCAGAACAAAGCAAGACCAAACAAAAACAACACACACAAACCAAAACCCAAAGCACTTGTGTCTTTCCTAAGAAGCAGGTCTGCTTTTTCCCCTATGAGATGAGACTGTTTCCACTTCCGAAAGCACCTCCTTTCCCCCATTGCCAGGTTTTATGAGTAGTTAGTTGTTTGCTGCAAATAACAATCTGCTAGGCTGTTGGATTTTCCCTTGTGACCTTTGATTTATCTTCTTTTCCATCTTCATTTTTTTCTTATAATAAAATAATTATTTTAATGAAGTATTTGAAATAATTTTAAACATCCAATCAGTAAGATTATACACAAATGTAGGAGTATGCTGCACTTTACAAAAAAAATAAAGCCAAGCATTTAAATATACAAAACAACTTTGGGTATAGATCTCTCCTCAACTTTTTTAACATACATAATTTATAGCATTTTATACAACTTGTTGAAACAAACAATGTGGCCAATTTAAATCCTACTATAGTACATGGCCATAACAGTCTCAAAGAGAACATCCATTTTCATTTTGATAAATTTTTATGAATTTATTTTATAAGTGACCTTTAATCTATTCTTTCCCCTGAAAGTGGCAGGGTAGAAATGCCCTAAGTGGAAGTCTTAATTATACTCTGCAAAGCACTGCTGCTATAAGCATTTTAAAACCTTAGTTTTTTTTTTTTTTCACATTTAAAATTTTACCTTAGAGTGAAATTACTGAGTGTAAACTTTGAAAAGGGCATTAGTTTTATGGAATTGTGCTCCCAAAGGATCTTGCATTCTGTTCTCCCACAGCCCTAGACATTATTGTTTCTTTCCTAATTTTGTAGCTGAAAATGTTCATTTCATTGAATCTTATATGTGGGAGAGAAGATTTCTACTCTTTCAAGACCAATGAGCTCTCTTATTTTTTTATATTGTACCTTAATGCAATTTTTACATTTTCTTATCGGAAATTGCCAATATAAAAAGCAAACTCTATGTGTTTAATCTAATAATCCTCAGATCAGCTTCATCACATACTAGAGGGTGCATCAAAGCACAGACTTGATCTGAACTGATCAGAATTCAATTGGTACTTTATCATTTTTTTCACTTTTCTTTTCAGTTATGGAGGCCTTATGCTCACAGTGGAGAACCGAGTTTCTCCCTTTTTATTCAAGAGGTCTGGGCGAAAGCTTTCCTAGAAAGCTTAATAATTTTGCTTTGAGTGGGAAACCTGCATGGAGAGTACAACTTGTGGGAGAAGGTGAAGCAGTGTTTTAGGGTTGAGAGGGCATGAACGAGGGGAAGAGGCTGGCAGTGAGCCAGAGGTGAATCTGGTCAGATGTGCAGGGACAAAGTATCTGGGGTAGGTGGTGGGCAGACTGGGATGGGACCAGACTCTGAAAACGGGTGATGGTGACAATCATTGCAGGGAAGCGGGGCTACATCTGCCAGAAGCAGTGCTTCGTGCAAAGGCAAATGGGGTGGGGAGTGCGTAGTGATTGCTAAAACCGTTGGGAAAAAGTTGAGAGCTTGTGTGTGCCTCACATGTTGATCTTCTTCAGTGACTGGACCTGGATATTTCTGAGAATTTACTTTGATAGGAGATGGGACAAGCTAAAGCCCCTCAGGATTAGGAGATGACATTGGGAAGAGAAAAGACAGACCAGCAGAGGTAAAAGTTTCACATGTGCTTTCCCCATCTGGTTGGGATGGATGCATTCCTAGTGCTGGAAGGGGCTGGAAGCAAAGGGGAGACTGGGCAGGTCAGGAAACAGGTAGAGAACTTGCGAGTTCTGAGGCAGGGAGGGTACAGGAAATCAGATGGGCATCTCAGGCTGCATCCATGGGGAGCCTGCGCTGCAAAGGATGCGTCTAGAGTGGGCATGTGAAGGACACTTTCGCCGCTCATTGCTGTATCACAATTTGCCAGCTCTGCCACAAGATTGCAAGACAAAAGCTATAGTTGATTTACTGTATCTAGGTTCAGAGTCAAAGTTAATATATAATCTTAGTCAATGTTAGAGGCAGAGCCAAAAATATGATAGCAGGGATTAAGTAGCAACCCAGATATGTCTTGTGGAACATTGTCTTTGATTGGAAGAGTATATTAATATATTTGGATTTTTTACTTGAGAAGTAAACTCTGGTGTTAAAGACCCCATTGAAAATGGGTAATTTAGCTCAGAGCAAAACTTTATGCAAGTGAATATTTTTTAAATATTTTAATGGCAGAGCAAAGAATAATTTTTTCAACTAATTTCCTGACGCTCATTTTCAGGAGCTCTCTAAGAATAGTCAAAGCGATTATTGCCTAGAACAGGCTTGACAAATAAGTGTCTCACTGAACTACAAATACCAACATTAAATTCTACCTGGTGGATCTCTTCCTTCTTCTCTTGAACCTCTGGTAAATCTATCTATCTATCTATCTATCTATCTATCTATCTATCTATCTATCTATCATCTATCTATCATGCACTGAAATGTGGGTATGCTCTAGAAATTCTCTCATCATGAAGCAGATACAGTGTTGCCATTAAAAATTATTAGGAAACACAGTTTTAAGATTACTTTCCCTAGTAGTTTGCATTCAGATAAACAGGTGACATTCTACTGTGCCAGTTCCAGCTAATGCTTCAAAGATGAGAACAAAGCAGCAAATGACTTTTGAGATGCTAAGAAGGAGGCTAGACACAGAATCATGGAGTGGAGAGAGGATCTGGAGAGCGGAGTGAGGCCACCAGACAGTAAGCAGCTTGGCCTGGATGTGCACGTGATTACCAGCCCAGCAGCCTTCTTGGAACCTCTTATAAATCTAGAAGCAGCAAGTTCGGAGGGAATTTCTGTGTAGGGCATGAGGGCAACTCACCTAGCCAACCTAGGTACATGCCAGTGAAGTTTTCCTCTAGGATCCACGAACTGGATGGGCCTTGGGCATCTCTGGGTTATGCTCCAAGCACGAGTGTGAACTACGCTTGAGGTGTACATGTCTTCAGAATGCCACCATGCTACTTTTTAGACACTGCCACAGGACAGTGGACTAATTTGGAAACTTTCAGCATTCACTAGGCCTTTAAAGTTTTGCACAGACTGAGAACTCTGAAGTTGAAAAAGACCTCAGTATGCAGCAAGTCTCTGTCAAGTGGAAAAAGGATCAATTCCCCCACCCAGGCTTTGTGGCATTATTTCACTAGTCTGCTGTAGAAAAAAGCTCAGTAAGGGAAATCCTTTCTAAAGACCTTGAAGTGGTGCAACACAATGGCTGGTTTTATTGGAAATAAGGGGCACTGGTACATATCAGAGACCTCTGGGTTGCCATCAGATGGATTTCCTAGATGGCTGTGGGGCTCATGTGCAGCCCTCGATATGTGCACTTGTGCATTGTAACTCAAGGAGCTCATGCAATGGCATCTTTGTCCAGGAGGATTTCAGTGGCTGAATACTCCATGACCCTGGAACCTCTCAGTTTCTTTTCTCTCTGCACTCTTTTTCCTCCTGCCTTGTTTTGTTCAAGGATTACTTTGGTCTTCTGATTCTGCATCATTTGACCAGCGAGCTGCAGGTCTTTGGCACCTGTGGGCAGGTCTGAATGTGGCTTTTGTGTTTGCTGAGTGCCGAGTGCCCAGCCAGGCAGGGGTGGTCACTGAGCCTTTCTCTCTTCAAAACCACAAATTGCTCAGTCATTTGTCACTGAATCCTTACAAACTCTTTGTTCTGGAGGCAGCACAGTATTGTCACAACCTTCATTTTCCAGTCCAGAAGGCAGTGTCATGTGATTTGTTAAAGGATGCAGGTTGGGTGGAGAATCTGCCTGCTTGGGCCAAGGGTAACTTACAAGTGAAGATAACAGGAGAGAAGTCAAACTGGAGAGAGGGGGCAGACGGGGGTATGTGTGCTGAGATCTGCAGACTTCTAAAGAAATTGTTGCAACTTAAAATACAGATAAGAATGTGTTATTGGTTGAAGAGTTGGGTGAGGACACAGGAATCGTGCCACAAATAGGAGTTTGCAAGCCCAAATTCTTTCTGGGTGATAACACTTACACAGAGATAAATTCACATCTGGTCACATCTAGATCCTGACTGTCTCAAGTGGGCCACGAGGGCTACTTGGCACCAGCGCGTGTCTCCACTTAGTGGCACATGACTTGGACTCCAGCCCTTCCCTGCCTACTGCAACAGCTTGGTCACCTTTGTTGGGTCAGGTTCTCTTTTTCTTTGGTGCTGGGGAGGGGATCCAGGGCTTGGTGCGTGTTCACAAGTTCTCTGCCCTGAGCCAGACCCCCTTCCCTCTGGGTCATGTTCTTGCTCCCAACACCCTTAGTTTCTGCTTTGCTAAGAAGATCTGGGTCATCAGATTTTCAGATTATCTCGGTTTTCTTTTTTCATCTTTCCTGAGCTGCCTATCAATCTTACTTTATTTCCTAGAGATAAAAAAAAAGTCTCTTTTTGAGGAAATCTGACCATCCTCCTTTTCGTATTTCAACCCTCTTAATATAAACCTGTGTCCTCCTCAGCTTCCTCTTCCTGTCTGGCATGGAGAGAGGCCTGCTGACTGCACCTCTTACGCAGGATGGCACCTGCAGGGCTTCTGAGCCCTGCCTCCAGGGGCGTGAAGGCTCTTCCCAGCTGCTCGCTCCCTCTTTGCATCCCTTGCACGCTGTTCGACCATGGCTGAGGCCTCTTGTCTCTTCTTGCCACACTTTTCTGCTTCCTGTTTTATTTTCTTGATCTCCCATGATGTGTACTTGCCAGTGCCCATGGTTTTAAGTTTTTCTGGCTCCATATGTGAGTTTTCGGTAACACTGGCGATTATAGATCATCCTGTGGCCGTGGGATCTTTACTCCACTGATTCCTATAACATAGCACCCATGTTCCTTGCTGCGTTGGGCTGTCTCAGCAAAAGTGATTTCCTTATCTCCAGCAGCAAGCTCACTTACGGCCTTTTCTAATACCCCCATTATGACAATGTACCGCTGAACTCTGCTTGTACCATGGAGCACTCTGTTGGGTGACAGTCCCGACCACAGCCTTGTCACTGGGCATTCCCACTTGATAGTCTGAAGCCAAATGTGCATAAGACTGTTCCACACCCTGACTCCTGTTCTTCCTTCTGAGTTCTCCTTTTGGTTAATTCTGCCACCAAGCACAAAGTCTCAGGACTATCTTTGATCCCTTCCCTCCTGCTTCTTACTATCCAATTAAGTCCTGTCACTTCCCCCATTACCATGAGCCTGGGAGCTGTCCTTAGCCCTACCATCGTTCTAGTGGGTCCTCTGACCTCTGCCTTGCTCCCGTCTGTGACTGCCTGTGTGGCCTCACTGACCCCTCTTGACCCTCCCTGTCATTTTGCATGGCACTTTTCCTGGTGGATTTCCCTCCGTTTTTCCAGTGCAGAACTAGTTATTGGATGACATCCTTTCTATGCATAAACCCCGTTAGAGTCTCTGCCCCTGGACTCGGCCTTACACTGATGTTTGACTTACTTCCCCTGGGCCCCAGGAGTCGCGGCTCCACTCACATACATAGTCTTGGAAGTGCTCCATGCTCTGGCCCACACCTTTGCCCATCCATGGAATAAACTCCAGCACTCTTTTTCTGTTCTCCAACTCTAGTACTTCAAAACTACTTATGCTTCATGGGCTGAGATGTATGCTAACACACACAAAGCTTGGGGTGCATAAAAGCAGCGCGGGAATCTGTTCTGCCTGCGTGCCAACCTTGCTCACCTGCCCCTGGCCCCATGGTCCCTCCAGCCTACACCCAGAGCACAGCCTCTGAGTCTCAGCTGTGCAGCAGAGTCACTTGGGGATTTAAAACAATTCCAAGCTGTGCTTCATCCTGGATGAATTAAGTTAAAACCTCTGGGACTCTGATCTAGTTATTAGCAGTCTTTAAAGCTTGTCAGGCAGTTCTTATGCACAGCCAAGAATTTATGCTGACCACTATGACATCTGGTGGATTAGCTTTTAGTGGTCTGGCATTTTTTTCTTTGTCCAACTGTTGGTCCTCTTGGGATTCTTTGTTTTTGTAGCCTGGGTGATGTCTAGAACTGTTTCTTATACCCAATAGGCCTTCAGTGAAACAAAGCATTTAAAATGACTTTAAGAATGAAAATAAATAAGCAGAGTCCATTTTTAGGGGAGTAATGGAAATCAGGTCATTGGCTATTCCACATCATGAGTAGTGAGCTGAAAGCTTCTTCCATGTTAAATAACCCACTTCAAGCCCTTGGCAAAGCCCTCTGCACCCCCGCAGCTAGTATGTGAACCAGGTATTTATTAACATTCATTTGGTGAGGCCATTCCTTGCGCATGCTATAAGAACAATTCAATATGCTGTTGTGTGTAACCAGGTACCTTGAGTGCTGACTGACTTCCTGGTTTACTATGAAGATGAAATGAGTATAACTTGTAGGAGGAAAAGAGTGTTAAAAACATAGTTAACTATTATTATTTGTAATTAGCACAAGTTTGCATTAGAGGATAAACCTTGAAACCATGATGTTCAGTGAAATGCATCAGACACAAACCATAACTATCACATACTTTCTTTCATAGAAGAAACCCAAAATATAAATAAAACCAAGATAAAAGACAGATAATCGGAAATCTGGAGATTACTCCTTTTCAAATGGGAAGGAAAACAAGAGATAAAGGGAAGGGGAGGGAGCAGAGGAAAAAGAATAAAGAGAGAATTAAGATGTGTAGAAGTAGTGATACATGCATGCTTAGGTTTATAATGGGCAATCCACAGTAGCTAAATGGAGGCAGGCTATATTTCCATCAACAGATGAATAGATAAAGAAAATATAATACCTATGCACAGTGGAGTACTATTTTGTGGGAAAGAAAAATAAGCTTGAATCATCTGTAGGAAAATATTGTTTTTTAAATTTTTTATTCATTTCAATAAAAAATTAAATATGAATGAAACAGTTTCAAAACAGGCTGGTAGGACAGTTAGAACATATTGTTTTTAACAAAATTGAAAATTGCAAATAAATTTCAAAAATTTTATTTTTGAAAAAATAAGCCATGAAGAGCTTTTGTAAATACCATTGAATATATTAAGTCAGATAAAAGACTAATGTTAATTTGGACAAATTTGCTTCATGCAGGAGAAATGTAATCATGTAATACAATCATCGTCTCCTCAGATGGTGTTTACAACTGGTAGATACTGCAGAGTTTATTTTAGTGTGTGGGGATGGGAAGGAATCCAGTAGGTAAAGTGGGCTGTTGTGGTTTAGATCTAAAATGTCCCTCCCCCCAAATCTCATGCTGGCGGAGGCGGGGCTTTTGGAGTGTGGGCGGGGTGTGGGGCAGTGGACTCATCCACAGGTGGGTTCAGAGCCGGACGTGGCCTGATCATGGGTGGGTGGTGGGGCGCACGTTACTTATACCCTTGCTCTGGCTTTTTCTCTGGATCCCTGGCTGCCACGGGCTGAGCAGCTTCTTCTGCTGTGCCTTGCCACTGTGCCAGTCCTGCCTTGGAATCAACCCGTGGTGCATGTAAGGAGCTCACCCTCTGAAACCAAAACCCTTTTCTGCTAAATGCAGGTGTCAAGCACTTTATCCCAGTGATGGGAACATGACTTACAGAAATAAATCGGAACAAAGAAGGAAGGCCATTGAGCATGTTCGTTTTTCATTGCCCTGAAGATCAAGATGTCTTGTGGTGGGTGACTTAATAGCCTGGTTTCCAAATCCTACTGATTTATGTTCAAAATCTGGCTCAAGACCAGCATGTGGGGGGATGTGTCTGGAATCTGGGTCCTTCAAGAGGCTGAAGCAGGAGGATCACATGAACCCAGGAGTTTGTCAGCCTGGGCAACATAGTCTGACAAAATCAGCAAAGGACATCTGGCTCTTTCTTAGTTCACCAGCTGGTTGAGCCTAGGTATGGGGTTTGGCCTCTGGGCTTCAGAGTCCTGGGGTGTGGTACAGGGAATATCACTAAACTTTCAGTGTCATGGGGATTGAGAGACATCACCCAAGTGAGGTAGCTGATGCTTAGCATCTAATGGAAGCTACTTCTTTAGAGTACCATGGATTTTGATGATTCTTGTCTGTTTCCCCTGATCTTAGTAGACTTAATGGTTTTCAGTGCATACATGCCATGTGTATTCTTATAGATAGAAATATACAGTTTTATTTTGGTTCTGAAAATTGCTCATTGCTCTTTGGTCCACATCATGATTTAGTTTTCATCTCCTCCTGTAAATTCATCAAATGTTCTAATTCCTTTGCAGTATCCTTGCCATGAACTATACTCACCACATACCTTAAACCCAGCAGAATAAGTGTAATGATATGGTATTATTATCCTATCTTTCTAAGAAGCGTAGAGGACAATATAATATCTCAGCTTCCAAGGAAGTGACATTGCAGTCTGAAACAATTTCTAAACCGAGTCTCAGCTATGGAATTTTCTGGAAATTGAGACTGAGAGCCTGCATACTTTGGTGGGCTTCTGTTTAATTTGTTGGCTTGTATATAGATGGCTCAAGTGAGCCAGAACAATCTTTTATGAATCACAAATAAGAGTTTTCCAAACTTCCTGCACCATGAGTTAAATTTTATCCAAGGGCATTTTAGAAAATCTTCAGGAAGTCTGACATTTTGTTAAAGCAACTGACAAATGGATTTCTCCTGCCCACTGCTTCTGGATTTCCTTGCCTTGTCAGTGCATAACACACTTCGTGTGGTATTATTTTCAGTCTTTTATTTTTCCCCATTGAAATTAGCTTTTTAAAAGCACAAAATGGGACACTTTGCTGCCTCATGCAGACAGACTGCATATGGAGCTGGACCAGAGCTGACACACTCATAAAGTAGCTGTCAAGAGCTACTTAACTTTGAAGTAAAGTTAAATTTATGGCTGAGGGAGGAAGGTCTGAGTTTTACATACCTCCTCTGTAAAAGTCAGCAAAGACTTAGAGAAGAGCTACCTGGGCCAGCGTGAGTGGACCTACCCCTTCCGCTTCCTAGCCTGCTTTGTAGCTGACGTGCGTGTGGAGGTCAGCTCATGGGAAAGAACAGCGGCGGATGGCTAACAGAGCTGCAGACACATCTCCTTGTTTGGTACCTGTACAGATCACTGGATCTTTAAAAAAATGATCTTTGAAAAAGAGATGAATAAAATGTCTTTTCTCTACAGTTCAATTTAAATTCTCTGAATTCGTACTCACTGTTCAGGATTTCCCATTCCTGAGTAACTCATTACTAGGCTTTTTATGATTTTCTTCTCTGGCTTCTTCTATTACAGAGCTGTGCTTCCCCAGTGAACTGCCACATCTTTCGGTTTCCATGCTTGGGAATTGGCTTCCCAGGTCGAGTGCTGAGGAGCCAGCATGCATTCCACCCTTGTCCCCAAATCCTTCTCCTGTTCTGCATATTCCATCTTGTCTAAATTTATCAAGGGGAAAGAGGAATGTATTACTTGGGCCGAAAAAATTCTTTCTGCTAAAAAACCATAATATTTGAAAGAAATCAGCCAGTTTTAATATCTCAGCTTGAGCAGAACAGATGGTTTTAGAAAGGACCTTTTTGTAATTGTTTCTGTTCCATGGTGATGGAAACAGTTCAGCTTTCACCACACACCCTGACCAGTCGGTGGCGTGGCCACGAGCAGAGCTAGCAGTAGTGCTCAGCTGGATCTTCCCACCCTTACTTATTTCAAGGAGAATAGACAGTGTGGAGGAGGTGCTCTTACAATGACTTTTGCGACTACTAAACAGATTCAGGGGTTTAACATCTAAACATCTGAGGCATCTTGGAGTTTGCCCCTTAGTCCTGAGATTTGACCCCAATTATTTGTACAAATGTTTTATTTTACTTTATTGATTGATTTTTCAATGTTTGAAAAATTATTTGTTACAGGGTCTCTCTATGCAGCTCAGACTTGTAGTGATCCTTTTGTCTCAGCCTCCCAGTGTTGGGATTGCAGGCATGTACCTCCAGGCTCGGTTTTGGTGGCTGGCTCAGTGCTCCTGGGTTCAGGGGCTGGCATGGCATGTGGTGCAGGAGATCTAACCCAAGTCCTTGCCAGGCGGACCCTTAGACTACCAAGTTATCTTTTCCTCCCCATTGTGCTTTATTTTAACATGTGTTAATTGTGCTCATTCATGAGATTCCTTGCAGTATTCAGCATTGATCAAATCCTGCCTGCTCCTCTCCACTGACCCCTGCCACCATTCCCAATCTCTACTGATTGCTATTCTACATTCAAGTTTAACTCCTACATATGAGAGAAAATGCATGCAAGTTGTCTTTCTGTGTCTCGTGTGTTTCACCTAGAGTAAGGTCCTTGATTTCTATCCACTTTTCTGCAAGTGATGGGATTCCATTCTTTCCCCTAGGTGACTAACACTCTTTTGTGTACAGGTACCACATTTTCTTTATCCATTCATTCATTAATGGGGACCCACAATGATTCCATAGTAGCTAAGCTATTGTGAATAAAGCTATTGTGCATAGAGCCATAATAAACGTGGGCAAGTGAATATCTCTTTGAATGTTGATTTCATTTCTGTTGGATGTTAACCCAGAGATGAGATAGCTGGAAAATGGTAATAAGCCACTAAAAAAGAGGCTCAGTCTAGTGCCTCATTTTCTTTAGTGGCTCATTCATTTATATCCTCATCAGCAGTGTATGAGAGTCTCTTTCTCTGCACTTAGCCAGCATTTGTTTATTTTGTGTGTGTTTTAATAGTGGTCATCAATACTGGGGAGAGATGATCTCTTCTGTTAGCTTTATATTTTGCTGTACTGAGGACTGAACCTAATAAGTTTTATCAGCTTACTATATATCATTTCTATTAGATGAAAAATGGAAAAAGAGGCTGGTTGACTTATATGCTCATTTTAAAGTTTTAAATACAATTCTTCCCTATTTTAGTGGCTTATTACCATTAAAGAAATAACTCTTTATCTGTTTACAAATATGATACATGCTAATTGTAGAAAAACTTTTTAAAAATTCATTTTAATGAGAAAAAAGATAAAATAACAATGAAACAATTTCAAAACAGGTTAGTAGGACAGTTACAATAATTCATACATTGCACATTGTTGTCTTTGTAGTTGTTATTCAGAGGACAAGATGCAGACATGATATCTTGTCTAAACAATATTAATACAAACCTTTCTTCTCAATGATCTAAGAGAAATAGAAAAACATTTTTAAATGAGTGAAGAACAGGTAAAAGAAGAGAGCAAATATCTATCCAAATCTTCCCACTAGGAGAGAACTGTTGGCTTGAATGGCCTATGAAAACATTGATGTGGAACTTAACATCAACACTGAAACTACAAAGAAAGGTTATATGCTTGTGGTTAGGGTTTTGGTGACACTGAGTGTTACTCACTTTCATCCTTGATACGTTGTGCTGTGATCACGTGCTCTAGCTTGGCTCTGAAGTGTCCCTTAGACGCTCATTTGTCTCTCATCTGTGAGCTCCTGGCAGGCAGTCAGATCTTTACATTGGAGGGCCCAGCAAGAGGAAGCGAGGTCATTGGTGTGGTGCCCTGGCAGGATATTGAGAATCCAGACCCTGTCTCTTTCGTTCTTTGCATCGTGACTACTTCAGGTACAGCTTTGCTCCATGGTGCTCTTTCTATGATGTACTGATTCACTGCAGGCCGAAAGCAGTGGAGGCCAATGGGTCATGGCAGAAGCCCTCAGAATGGTGAGTCATAGAGAAATATACCTTTCTAATTTTTACCTTGTTTGTCTCAAGTTTTTTGTTCCTGCCTCCATCGTAGCTTATATAAACACATCAAAATATCTCATTATCGAAAGTCATGATGTAGCCTGCCCAGGTGCAAAAGGCTGAGAAATGTGAAGGACATCCTGTATGTCACAAACATCTTTGTTTTTGTTAAGACCTGGTTTACAAAATTGAATTTTAAAGAATGATTTCCCTTAAAGTTTTAGCAGAAGAGATGCTTGTCATTTTCAGACTCGTGAATTGAAGGGTCCGCTGAAGCCCTCCGTCTCTTCGCTCCACTGCTGTGGGGCTTTGGGAGACGTTGAGGTGTGGAGCATCCATTGGCCGTGGGCGCGCAGCCACCTGTGGAGCAGATCCTCCTCCTACTTCCCACCCTACAACCTCAGGTGAGAAGTTAATATTTGTTATGTTGAACTTCTGCCATCTCAGGGTTTGTTTGTTAATGCCTGTGTTGGCTCAACTGCTAGGAGATGGTGCTTTCCTAAAGGTTGGGAGTTTTCCGTCTGGGTTTTTAAAATCTGTGTATTCCAGGCACTTTTCACAGTCTTTATGGTATGCGCATGTCTAAAAATCCATTATAGTTGCTCAAGGTAGGCCATGGCATCAGATAGAACCTCCGGGTGCCAGGTGCTCCGCGAGGCTGGTGGTGCTCCTTAACAGAATGACTCCAGTTAAATCTTACAGCACTGTAAGATAACTACTATTGTGAGGAACCTAAGTTTGGGAACTAAGAGCCAACAGTCCAAAAAGACAGAGAGCCCTGAAGGAGTGGCATTGCACCCCCTCCAATAGCTCACACCATCTCAGAAATAACGTGTGGTTTGGAGTCATAAACAGCACTCAGATCTGGAATTCCAGATAGCCACACACGGATCAACCCAGATGTGAAGTGACACTGCTAACAGCACATCCATAATTAATCTTATTTTATGAGTTTCAAGAGGTAATTGCCTCCAGAGCATTCCCAGGGCAGACGTATACCACAGAGGTAATGTGTATGTTGCCCCAAGAAAACAGTGCTGGGGAGAAGTCACAGTAACACTAGGTGGTTTTCTAGCACTCATCACTGATCAAGCCCCATCTGGGCCACAGGAAAGCAGGGCAAGAGAAGGTGACAGAAGTCAGGGTGGAGACCCTCCTGGACTGTCCGACCTTGCATCTCTCTACTCTCTCCCTCTAAATGTCCAAAGGGATGGCAGTGGCTTTGGGAAGTAAATAAGAGAAGCAGTTCTCTTCCGGGCAGCTGGTTTTAGTACATGGAGTTTTAAGCTGGCCTGGTGCAGGCACCACAGGCCGAGCAATGTTCACCACAGGCCCTTTCTAGACAGGCCACTCAATGCTGACAACGAGTGTCGTGCTCGTTCTCAGCTAAGCCATGCACAGCAACTCAGCAATTGTTACAGTACCAACCTGACAGCTGCTGTAATTGCTTTAAGCACTTGATTTTAGGAGTGAGGAGGTGTTGGAGATAAAACTTTATAACTGTGAATATTAGAATTGTCTTGTACTGGGATGGAGCTGACATGTTCATTTACTGTGACAGATACCATATAGAAAGTAGAGAGGACCAAGCTCCACAAAGACACTCAGAAAATGTTTGTTGTTGTTAATGAGGATGCCATCTATGAACGCAGAATACTCCTGGCTCTAGTAGGAAAATCATGAGCCACTTTTAAATATTTCCCACAGCAAATGGCAATTTGAGCAGTTTGTTTAGTCATACAGAGATGCTTGTTTATTTATTTTTTAAGACGAAATCTTGCTATGTATTTCAGATTGCCCCTGAACTCATCCTGTAGCCCAGGGTAGTCTCAAAATTGTGCCTCGCCTCTTGAGTGCAAGGACTATGGGTGTGAGCCACCATGCCCAGAGAGATCCTTTTAAAGTTAGGTCATCAGGATAAATTTTTTTTCTCTATATTTAGGACAGGGCCTACAGGGTCTACAGGGTCTCACTGTGAGATTAGACTCATAGTGATTGTCCTGTTTTCACCTCCCAAGTGCTGGGATTACAGGCTCATGCCACCACGCTCAGTCTCAATCACCATTTCAGTGTGCACTGTGGGTGGGGCTGGCAGGAGATGCTGGGGATTGAACCCTGGCTGCTGCGCTCTGCCTAAGCAGGCATTTTAGTCTACTGAGCTATTAGGCTGGCCTTTGTTATTATTATTTTTTGAATTTGAGAAATGATTGATTATTCCTAAAGCCAGTGAGGCACTACTTTGACATATTTGAAATTATCCTTCATCTCATAACATTTGCCTGGAAATTTCATGATGTCTGCATCAGTTGCTCAGAGAAACACTTTTCCTTCTCATCACTGTCTCTTTGGAAGAGTGCTGTAGGGTGCATGAGGCAAGACACTGGACTTCGGGGAAAAGGAGCTGTGAAATTAATATTTTACCTTTTCATTGTTCTTTCGAGATGTTAGTGATGTTTGTTTCTACAATATTTGGTCTATTGTCAGAGAGAGAGAGAGAGACAGACAGACAGACAGAGAGAGAGACAGAGAGAGAGACACGGGGAGAGACAGAGACAGAGAGATTGAGACTGTCAGAGATAGAGAGACAGAGACAGAGAGAGACAGAGAAATAGAGGAGGAGGAGGAGGAAGAAAGAGAGAGGCAAGCAAGAGAGAAGACACGGGGGAAGGAAGGAGAGTGGAGGAGGGCATGGGTGAGGCCCCCATTCACTGATGGTGCTGGATGTGGGCACCGTCTGTTCCCTGTGTACTGGGAAGGACCTAGAGATCCTCTTGGGACTAAGAAGAGGACACTGAGCCAGTTCAGGGGTTCCTAGATAGATAAGAGAGGATGCAGGAGGGAGCCTGCTTGAGGACTGTAAGTGCTTAATGTAAAGGAAAAGTGCTTGGATATTTTGAGATGGCCAGCTAGTTCTCCCACCAAGTGTCTTCAGCCATCGCAAAGGGTTGCAGTTCTACGCTGGTGACCTGAAATCCAGGATCCATGATAAAAGGGGGAAATAGATGGAGCTTTCCAGGTGCCCCTTGGAGCCCAGGCTTGGGAAGATGCTTTTTGTGTTTGAATTCCTGCAAGAAAAGTTTGATTATGTTTTGCCTTCTGTATGTGTGTGTGTCATTCAGACATAAGCGCATATCATGAGCAGGGGCTGAGGAATGAGCATGATGGGTGGGACCCACACCTCAGCTTCCATGTGATGGTGCCAGTGAGTGACTTCCTATGACCTGTGAGGACACAGATGCAGCTCGTGCTTGCTTATTATTCCAGTAGGAAATTTCTAATGCCCAGATCACTGAAGCGTCTCACTAGAGCAGTTTTCTTCTTTCAACTGCAATGAATTATCCTGCCATTGTGCAACTAGAGCTGTAAAGCATTTCGGGGTGGTTTCTTTTAAAAACTCCAATAAATGTCAAAGGACATTATTAATCCAAACCCTTGTAAATGTCCAGTGAGAAAAGGAGACAAGTACATACTTCCCTCCAGTCTGATTTAATTTGTATTACATAAGGTGGCTTCCTGGATAAAGCCAATGGCTTGGAACGAAACTCTTTTGGAAGATTTTTGGATGATCCTATTCCTAGCAAACTTGAAAGATTCCTTAATTATTGGTTCATTCAAACATTCATCAATTTATTTCTTAATTTTTTTTTTTTTTTTGGTATTTTAGGGAAGGATCTACAGGGTGTTCAGAGTCTCACTGCTAGATTGGATTTGTAGTGATCTACCTATTTACAGCCTCCCATGAGCTAGGATTACGAGTGCGCGCCATCACACACCCAGTCTCAATTGCCATCTCAGCACACCCTGGGGGGCGGGGCCGGCATGGCAGGCCCCGGGATTGAACCCCCGGCCCCTGCGCCTGCTTGTTTTAATCTGTTGAGCTATTTGGTTGGCCCTTATTTCTTCATTAAGAGGTACTTGTCAAACATTATGGTGTGCCAGTCACTGTGCTGGGTGGGCACTGTACACAAAAAGGTTAATGGGACACAGGCTCTAGCCTTTGGGAAGACTGATTCCTAACACGAGAGTGGCAATGCCAAGTCTGGAGGGCATGGTAGAGACAAGACCAGGAGGCCCCAAGGGTGACCACCTGGATCAGAGGGTGGCTCCACTCAGCTGAGGGTCCTGGAAAGGCTCAGCAGAGGGTGGGGCCTGACCTCCAGTGGAAGGGTAGAGGGCACGGGCAGCATGAGAGGGGTGGGAGGGAAGACCCTGGAATGAGCCCACTGGATTCTATGAGGGGGCTGTTAGTGACCCTGTTTGAGAAATCTCAGAATGCTGAAGGCAGGAGCTGCGTGGCAGGAGGTGGGGAAGAGATTGAGGCTGAGGAGTGGAGATGCAAGAGAAACGGTGAGGGGAGCGGGGCAGCGGCTGCACTGATGGTCAGGGCCGAGCCAGAAGACCTTGTGCTTTCTCTGCTTTTACCTGTGTCGTGTTCCCTGCAGCGCTTACCTTATGTGATGCTGCACTGACTGCTCCATATGCTTCTGCCCTCACTTTCTGCCCTCTGTGCTTCCAAGGCCACCAGGGAGCCCATAAGCTTTGGTCTTTCTTGGCTCATAATTACACAGGTTGCTTGAGTCAGAATCAAGATCACCTGCTATGTTTGTTAAAAATGCAGATCCCTGGGCCCCACCCACCATGACTTCCACATTTTAAAAGACTTTCCAGGTAAGTTTCATGATGAGTGATGGCTAGCTTTAGGTTTCAACTTGGCAAGGTCAAGATGCCAGTTGTTTTGTCAAATACTAATCTACAGATATTCCTCACAGTCTGATGGAGTTATGTTGCAATAAGTGCCAGAAGGTGGAAATGCACTGTGTGCTCCTGACTCACCAAACATCGTCAATTAGCAGCATAGTATCTTGTGAAGTGGCAGTTACTTAGCTCACCATGGGGGGTGGTGCAATTCCTTGCCTCTACCCAACTTTGTGGAAAGGAGTGTTCTGTGCTGTAGTTAGAATGTTAAGTCCTCAAACCTTTGTATGCTGCACTGTTAGGTAGTGGTGGAGTCTTTAGGAGGTGACGCCTACTGGGAGGAAGTGAGGTCACAGGGGCACAGCTTTGAAGGAGACTGTGGGCCCCTGGCCCCATTCCTGTCCTTTCTTTTACATCCTGGCTGTGAAGTGGGAAGTTTTGTTGTGCTGTATTCTCCTGTTGTGATGAACTGCATCCCTGTGGCCTCAAGCAACGGAGCCAGCTGACCATGGGCCGGAATTTGAGAACTCTGAGCCTAAGTTACCCTTTTCTAACTTGATTGTCTTAAGTGTTTCCTTATAGCAAGAGAATGCTGACTAGCACACCAGCCTGCTGCTAGCCTGAGAGCAGGGGACTCAAGGTGTGCTCTCTAGTGAGTGAAACCAATTTTATACAACTCTAAAATAGAAAAATAAATGGGACCACTGTGAACATTGTAAGTTGGGGACTTTCTATAGATAATGTTGCAGTGGTGTTTTCAGATGTGTTTAACGTTTGAATTGTGGACTCTGAATAAATAGACATCCATTCATAATGTGCATGGATTTCATCCCGTAAGATGGATAAGGCCCATTAGAATAAGGACTGAGGCTTTTGGACCAGAAGAAATTTGTCCTGAGTATTGCAACATGGAACTGCCACCTGCCTGGCACACCCATCAGATTCAACTGTCTCTTCCATTTCCATTCTTCCAAACTAGCCAAATAGACTATGGATGTGCCGACCCCTACACTCATATAAGTCAAATCTTTAAAATGGGATTTTCTTCTACATCTCTCCTCTGGGTCAGGCTGCTAATACGGTGCATGAGGGAGTCTGTTGTGACCAGTAGCTTATAGGACTGTGAGGAGCTAGAAGCTGGACAGAGCAAAGAACAAGGTAGAAATGGTCATAAGGTGGTTTAGAACAATTTCCTCATTTGTACACTCAATTTAGTCTTTTTCATGTGCCTTCCATGGGCCTGGGAACCATCCCAAGCACCAGGCAGAGTGCAGCATAAGAGGCAAATGTAAACAGCTCTCCCAAAGTGCTAAAGTCTACTCGAAAGGGTCATAAGATGCATTTCTTGGGCAATTAAAGAAGTAAAACCTTGGGTCTTTTTTAAAGATCTGTAGCTATCCTCTTTTTCTTCTTGTTGAAGCATTCACCATTTCAACTGTATCCATCTAAATATACACTTATGGTGACATCATACATGAGGAACATGTCTCTATCCTTAGAGTTAGGTCTCCTGGCATTCATGTTGCAAGGTATCTTATTTTGGTAAATGTGAGCAGCATTCTTTTTTTCAGGCACATGTTAAAACCCTTCCTTTCAGGAATTTACAGGCTAGGGAGAAAGGACTGAAATGCAGCAGAGTTGTTCTAGAAGCATGCATGTGGTGTCCTGGGAGGACTGAGGGGGAAGCCCCTACCCTGAAACTGGTTGAAAGGTGCAACTTCTTTAATGGCCATCCTGGAAATAAGACTTCTCTTGAGCCAGTGGAGTTATGCTGCTTTGTGTGAGACTTACAGGATCAAGCTACCAGGGGCCCTCTTATTCTCCTCTCCACCATGGTTCTAAATTTGGTTCCCATTAGCTCCTACTTTCCATTGGTGCTAGACTCATTGCTGAAGGATATGGATGGGGGCAGAAGGGAGACTTTACAAGTAAAATCATATGTGGAAGATAACCTTGAATTTTTTTTTTTGTACCAGGGATCAAACTCAGGACCTTGTGCTTGCCAGGCAGGCCCTTATGCTGCTGAACTGTCTCTTGGGCCCATAACATTGCATTTTGATCCCACATGTTGCTAATTTGCCAGAGTTCCTGATACTTTCTATTTGTCCCTGAGTGGCCTAAACTACGTATGTTATTTCCGTACTCTATCATTTATTGACACTATCATGGGGTCCTTAGAGCTGAGCTTAAAGGGTTGTTCCCTGGTAAAAATATCCTTAATGTGGGGAAGAAGAAAGTTGCTGAGAAGAGCCCCAGAGTCCTGCTGACTGGGATGGTTATCACTGGTGTAGGAACCCTTCCTACCTCAGTAGTTAATGAGGGATGCTGGCAGACACCAGAGCCTTTCATTTCTTATGTAGCAATGAGCCCACAAGGAGGTGCACATTTTTTGTGACCTTTGCTCCTTGGGCTTCCTCCCTTCACTTGTCAGTGGCCCACTCTTGGCTCTTTTCCAGCCTCCCTGCTTCACGGGTGGCAGGTGGCTTGGCTCTCTCTCCACTGAGGTCACCCTACAAATCCCTTGTTTTCACTTTGACAGTTCTGGGATGCCCTCTTTGTTATTTTTGAGACACAAATTCTCTTTCTTTGTAAGACTTACCCCTCCACGTTTGGGTTCAGCCCATCCTTTCCCTTCATTTTTATGTTTTGCTTTCTCAGCGTCAGGTTCCTTTCTTTTGTGTGTCAGATCTCTCTATGCTTATTTTGGTTCTTCCTTTGCCTTAAACACATTCCTGTTAGCTCACTGTGAGGCCACCCCTCATGTGTGGAGTGCTTGTGTAACATGCTTATTTTATTTTTTATTTTCTTTCACATTCTGTAGGGATTTAAAGTTTAACATATCCCCCCCTTCTTCTGTATCCCTTTTTGTTCTGTAGAATTTTACAGGCTAAAAATTACATTTCTTGAAGTACCTCATGACCAGGGTCCTGGAAGTGATTTAGCTTTAGTTAAGTAAAGGTACCCAGATGAATTTTGGAAAATAAAAATAAAAGACATCTCAAAAAAAAGACCAAAAAACAGACATAACATAAAACCAGCTCACATTCCTGTTCGTTTCATGGCAAGTGATGGTCGGGGAATCGTGCCATATTTCTGTATCAGGTGTGGTAGGGCCTTCAGGGCCTTATGTTTGGTTCTATGGCTGTGGAGAAGCAGCGGACAGAAGGTCCATTTTTGTTGGGGTGAATTGTGGCAGCGGTGGCTTGATTCTTTATCCTGTAGCTAGAGTTATGGCCTGCAATTTCATATGGAGGCTCCCTGATTTTATAGGCTCTTGGCCATGGTGGGGGCAGAGGCTGCTTTGGTGGCCTGATTCTGTGTTCTGGCTTTTGGGAGTCGTTCTAGGAAGCTTAGTCTTGAGTCCGTCATTTTATGCTTCTCATTTTTTTGGCAAGCAATTTTATAGCTTGTTACAAAACCTCTACTTCAACTGGCTAGAAAATGTGGGCCTGGTTTTCAGAGGGCTCTGTCCGATGGGATGGCATCACCGGATTGTGTGTGGTGAAGACATCATAGCCCCACTCACAGGTGAGCTTTAAAGATGCTAATGAAAGGAAAGCCTCCGGATAGGCTGGTTGTTGTGCGTGGGTCCTCATTTGGCTTGGAACATGACTGAGAATCAGTGACAAGGAAGGTGGAGGAAGAAGTAAGTGGGTAAACCTTTCCACACGAGTCAAGTGTGAACGTATTTGTGTCCCAGACAAGTGGTCACCACAGACTAGCATTTATAAATATGAGCTAAATGACCAAGTGGACAAGATGATTGACTCTGGAATTCTGCATGTTTCTCCCTCCACACACCTTTGTCCTTGTTCAGTGGGCTGGCACACAAAGTGGCAGAGCTAGAGAGAGGTATGAGCTCACCAGTACTGACTTCCACATGTAAAATGAATGGGCCACGGCATGGCTGACTCCTTCACTGTCTGACCAACATAGCTTTCAATATATCGCTACTCCCCAGGGCATCAGTCAGCCACTGTTGGCAGATTGATCGCATTGGACCATTCACCCTCTCCAGAATCTATGCTTACTTTGGATTGGCCTTTGCTGCTTCTGCCAAAAATCACCATCTGTGAGCTTTCAAAAGGCCTTATTCATCCTCATGGTATTCTGAACAGCATTATTTCTGACCAGTGGACTCACTTCGTAGCCAATGAAGTGTGGCAACAGGTTCCTGCCATGCAGTTCACTGGTCTTAGCAGTTTCCCCAACACCCTGAAGCAGCTGGCCAGACAGAGTGGTGGAATGGCCTCGTAAAGACGCAGTCAGGGTGCCAGCTGGCTGGGGCCACCTGGCGCGGCTGAGACAGCGTCTTCACTACTGTGAATGTGCCCCAGCTCAGCAACCAATACACTGTCGCAGGGCTCATCTGTTGAGTCAGTTAAGGAGAGGAAATGGGAGAATCTCCAGTCACTATGAACCCTAGAGTTTTGGTATTGAAATTCTTGTTCCTGTTCCAGTAAGTTTGGGTTCTGCTAGTGGAAAAGACTTAGTTCCCAAAGGTAGAAGGTTTCCACCAGGGGACACAGCAGAGGTTCCCATTCAGCTGGAAGTTGGCGTTGCCTCCTGACTATGCAGATTCCTCTTGCCCTGGATGAAAAAATAATGATGGTGGGGGAGGATCCCCAGTGTGGTGCTGGGGATGAATGATTTTTATCTATTGGGGGGTGCTAGGAAGCAAAAGGTACAAGGAAGGACATACTTGAGTTGAAGTCCCAGTGACTTCAAAGGCAATATGGGATGGAGGATGGAAGAAGACAGTTACAAGTATCAGCTAAGACCGTCTGACTAGTTTCAGGAAATGGGCTTGTGACATGATGAGTGTGTCTTTCTTATTATGACTGCATGCATACACACATTTTTATCTTCCTTCGCTCCATTCCTTACCATGACATATACCTCAGTCGCTAAGTTATAGGCCACTACGTGGGAACAGTGGATAGATAGCAAGGGCCGCTGAGAAGTGAGTAGAGCGGCTGTGTGTTTTCTGAGGAATGGTGGTCAGTGTTTGAGTTTGGGCAAGAGGTGTGTGACGTGAGATGCTTTTCCTTGAAAGTTCACCTGTGAGGACCCTGGGGATTGTGATTGTGTCAACTCCACTGGCACAGTTTTCCCAGAAATTATGTGCATTATGGATGCGGGTTCAGATCAACATAAGGCTGATTACAGAGGGTGTTTGCATGAGATTTAGAGGGCTGATGTGAGGTAGCAGCTGCTGTACTATGTGGGCTGGTGGGAGCCACAGAGCCTGCTGTCCCCAGCACTGTGGCTGGCCTGCTCAGTGTCCAGTTGCTTAGGGGCAGCCTGCAGAGTCTGTACCTGTGGGTTCCCTTTCGTTCTTCTGAATCACAGGTCTGGGGTGTGTAGAATTTCGTGACAAAGAATACTGACAGTTTCTTTACAATTGTTTTTTCTTTTTACTTATCTATTTTTAAAATTAGATACAGGGTCTCACTATGCAATTCAGACTCAGTGATCCTCCTATCTCATCCTCCCTCGCACTGGGTTTACAGGTGTCTGCCACCACATCTAGTTTTGGGGCCAGCAGGACATGTGGTAGTGGGGATCTAACTCTGGACCTTGTGCTTGCCAGGCAGGTGCTTATGCCACTGAGATATCTCCCCATCCCAGGCACTGACAGTTTCTGCACATTGTCATTGAGACTGGGAATGGTGAGAATGCGACATGAATTTCCCCATCACACACCCATCTTTTCTCTTGCTTGTCAGGACTCAGACTCAGCACTGGGAGGCCTGCGATGGACACAGGCAGCAATCCTCCACTGAGCTCCTTACCGGGTCTACAACTGTGTGACATCAGGCCCTGCAACAACTCCGTCCTTCCACACTGCACACGATGGCATTACTTCCTACTAAAACTTTGCCTAACAGATAATTTCTGCCTCTTTAAATCAAACCCTGAGCAATATAATGAATGTTCTTTCTAATTTTTTTTTTTTAAACAGATGGCGAATGAGTGGATTCATTTAACATTCAAGTTCACTCTGGACTGCTTTGTTACCAAATGTTGGTTTCCAAATGCTTATCACTGATTTATGTGTGTAGCCAAGCCGTGATTGCTAGATACTGCATGAGTGCAGCGCCAGAGGGCGCAGCCTCTACCCAGGAGCTCTGGAAGGGAGGGACATGTGGTTTCTATTATTGCCACTGCTTGGGAAGACGACTCTTTCAGGGTGATTACAGGTTGATCGTCACAGTAATTGCCAATAAGGATTTGCTTATTTTCATCCTACTGAGCATCCCCAGAGGCTGTGGACACTGAGCATTGCTAATTATTACCTAGAAAACTCTATAGGGCCACAGATTTTGCTTCTTGTGGTGTCCTAAACACATGGAGCTTCTGGCATAAGGAGGAGTTAATAAACTTTCAAAATAAGTGATTGAATTTTTTTATTTTTTATTTTTATTTATTTTTGTCTTCAATATTTGAGGTTTTATTGGTTGTGCTGAGGATCAGTACACATGATTCACTGTGTACACAATTCTTAACACAGAGACCAAAAAAACCACGTATTGTTTTTCAGTTATTCCAGTGACTTTCCAGCTTCAAATTTAGAGACAAATTTTCTGTAAGAGGATTAAGTACCAGCATCTTCAAACGCTGATAGTGTTACTTACATCCCACCCATTCACAATTTTGTATCACATACACTACAGACTCAAAGTTTTGCTCTTTCACAGCACACTAACACAATGAGACAAACTGGACTGCCACTGCTAAAGATGTTACGGAGTGCGCATGGTTCTGACAGGGCGACAATTAGGAAGTGATTTTCTTTAGGAAGCAATTCTACTAAAATCATGGGAACAGAAGGCATTTAAAATATCCAAGACAGCCGGGCGTGGTGGCGCATGCCTGTAATCCCAGCACTCGGGAGGCTGAGTCAGGAGGATTGTTGTGAGTTCGAGACCAGCCTGAGCTACAAAGTGAGCTTAAAGCCAGCTTGAACTGCATAGCGAGACCCTGTCTCAAAAAGACAAAAAAAAAAAAAAAAAAAAAAAAAAAAAAAAAAAAAAAAAAAAAAAAAAAAAAAAAAAAAAAAAAAAAAAAATCCAAGACATCTTAAATGTCTGACTGTAACTCCAAATTGCCAGTTAGTATGCTTTGTACTGCAGGATATAAAACTAACCCCCACCTATGCAATGTTAAGCTGGCACCCAAGACAGTCACAGCCTGCCATAATTCGACATCCCACTATTTCTGGTTCTACCAAAAAATAAACAACCAGAGAATGATTTCACCTCTAAAAATATTATTTACACTTAAAACAATGCAACGAGGTGAGATTCCCTCCTTTTAAAAAGTGTTTCTAGAGCTACTAAAAACTTTCATTTACAAAACAGTTGATAAAAATATTCCTCCAGATTACAGGAGAAGGGAGACAGAGAGCACTGATAAGATGCGGTGTGTGATTAATTAGACGTGGCTTCTTTCTCCTGCTGTACCAGGACTGCACTTTCTCCTCTTTCAGTTTCTCCATTTTCCGCAGGTAAATCTTCCTTGGTTTCTTGATTAGCCACTTCAGCCTGTGTTCCTTTGGCTCTCCTTTTCCGTTTTGCTTATACTTTTTTTGTCTGAAGATTTATCCTTTCCCGCTGCCTCCTTTGGCTTCATTGCCACGTTAACTGGAACAGGTTTGGCCAATAACCTTGCCCTTCTCCTCTTGGGCTCCTGTTCTGCCGCTCCTTCGGTGGACCTTCCTCATGGGCGTCGTGCGGAAGCCAACCTGTGGGTCGAGCCTCGCGGAGCTATGCAGCTCGACCACTGCTGTTCCTCCCACTGTCAGAGCTGCTGGGACCCATGGTGGGGCAGTGGGAGAACCGGATGGCTATTTATTTTTTAATGATTGAATGTATTTTTTCCTCTTAAGGTTTACTCTGAGATATTTTATTCTCCTTACATTTCTTCTATTATTTTTTTCTGTCTTTCTAGTGAAACTTCTTCCATAAATATAAGCCTTTCTTAAGAACTAGTCTCTTATTTCCTCCCTGTAAATTGTATTGATTTGCCTACCAAGTACTGAGTGAATATTTCATACATACCAGGAATTATTGCTGTTGTTTGGGTTCCAATATAAACAGAAGGCTACTTCTGCTCTAAAGTCATTCACCTGGCTCAAGCACCATTTCCATGAACATGACTTCCAAAAGTTTAACTACCCCCAAACATTTTAATGTAAAAGTCCTCAGCTCAAACTGAGTGTGTCCATCGTGAAAGTTGACCACAAACTCAGTGTTCTCCAGCCACCACCAGGTTCCAGTCATGCCTACCTTTGGCTCCCCATCTCCTGAGCATAGCATTTTGTTTGTAGTCCATGAATATCCTGTCTATCTAACCACTCCTTTCACTCCTTTGCACTGCGCCTGGACTTCTGTTAATGTCTGGATACTTCCTTTCACTCGGAGCTGAGGCTATTTCTTCAGTCAGGAATGTCCTTTGTGCTCCAATTGAAATCCTCTCGATCAGTTGAAGGTCAGCCAGTCCCCACCCAAGAAATACCCAGATGCACCAGTGTGGAGGAAATCACTTGTTCTCTTGTCCTCCACTTGTTCTTTCTTTTCTGTCTTGCATTATGCAGTTCTTCTCTTGTTTCCCTTTCCAATTATACTATAAGTTCCTTAAAATGTTTTACTTCCTTTTCCGACACTGACAGTAGCATCTAACCTGGTAGCTGACCATGGTATATACTCTAAATACTTATTAAAACATACAGGATCAAGACTTGAATATTTCACCCAGGAAGGAGGCTGAATGCAAATGCAAGGAGGGAGGAGGAGCTGCCTGTGGGACCAAGCACTGTGCCCAGACCTGGGGACTAGCTCAGCTGCTTCTTCCCCAGGGCCAGGTTGGCATGTGGGAGTGTGGGGGGAGATTTGCTGAAAGCAGAGTTCTGCTATGGGAGATGTGAAACACTTGACCTCAGAGTTTATTTTCATATTGGAACTCACAGAAACTCATCTTACTTCCTGAAAGTATGGATCTCAGCTATTCCAGCATCAGCTGGATCTACTTTCTGTTTCTGTCCATGCCTCCTTGACACTACTGTCTCTCAAGCTGAAGCTACCTTGAGGAAGGGTTTTAAAAGTAGGAGGGACTTGTGCGATGCCTGACTTTCTGTCTCTAGGATCTCTCCTCGTGTTTCCAATAAACATATCAAGAAGTACACTTTCCAGGAAATCGATATTCTTGTTACTATAAAGGTGATATTGTTTCTTGCTACTTATGGACACACAGACACAGAAGCACACACACAGGAGACCTGAATAGATGGACACGTCTGTGTCATGTTCTGCTGTATCCTCTGAGAAGGGCCCTTTGCCAACACTGTTCATTCATGACACTGACTCACAGAGAAGTGGCTTTCTTGGGCTTGTATATATCATCTGGCCTCTTTGATCTTGTTACCATGTTCTTTTGAAAACTTTTAATTTTTCCAAAACAGGAAAAAATGCAGTTTACTTCTTAGAGCAGAGATAGTGGCGAGGCCGGTTATTTATGAGTTATTGCAAAATACCACAAGGAGCAGCATCCCAGGGAGGAAAGGGCAGCTCTGTGGGTGCCTGCTGACAACTCTCTGGATGTGTTAGGAAATGTGTTCCAACACAGGCTGGACTGAAAGTGGACAGAACCACATCCTGTGCAGGAAAACGCTAATTGTGGGAATGGAAGAGAGTGCCTTTTTTTTTTTTTTGTCTAGACATCAGGAGTTTAGAACTTGCAAACAGAATGATTTGGGTGATATAGTGCCAGAAGATGTGTTATTAGGATAGCTGCTCATCATGCTTATAGATTTTAATATAGGATTAACAGCACTGAGCACTCTATGGAATTGTTATCTTTTATGTATTTTAGTACAGGCTCTACAGGGTCTCACTGTGCAGGTCAATCTCATGGTGATTCTCCTGTTTTCAGCCTCCCCAACACTAGGATTGCAGGGGTGCAGCGCCATGCCCAGAATCATTCACCAACTCAGCACGCCATAGGGCGGGGTAACATAGCACACCCGGGGATTGAGCCCCAGTCCCTGCACCTGCCTAAGCGGGCACTTTAGTCTGCTGAGCTACCTGGCCGGCCCTTATGCAATTATTTTTATTCACTTTAGGTTCCCATCATCTCAGCTGGAAATCGTAATTTCTACTGTGCTTACTGTAAAGTATGTTCTGTAATCATTTAAAAAATAACCAATGGGGCTGGCCAGGTAGCTCAGCGTACTAAAGCATCAGCCTAAGCAAAGTGCAGGGGCTGGGTTTCGATTCCTGGCACCACCTGTGGTGCCAGCCCCAACCCCGGGGCATGCTGAGACTGCCAATGAGACTGGGGGTGGTGGTGCACGCCTGCAATCCCAGCCCTTGAGAGGCTGAAGACAGGAGGATCATTATGTGTGTGATCTGTGCAGTGAGACCCTGTACTAAATACATTAAAAAAA